>OY776277.1:39453113-39573113 GCA_963675445.1 Linnaemya vulpina
TGGTGCGGATTATGGGCTGGCGGCATCATTGGGCCGTATTTCTTCAAAGATGATGCGAATCACAACGTTACTGTGAATGGTGAGCGCTACCGTGCGATGATAACAAACTTTTTTTTGCCCAAAATGGAAGAGCTTGACTTGCATGACATGTGGTTTCAACAAGACGGTGCCACATGCCACACAGCACGCGAAACAATGGACCAATTGAGAAGCGAGTTCGGTGAACAGTTTATTTCACGCTTGGGACCAGTCAATTGGCCGCCCAGATCGTGCGATTTAACGCCTCTAGACTATTTTTTGTGGGGCTATGTTAAGGCTAATGTCTATAGCGACAAGCCCGCTTCGATTGACGCACTGGAAGCCAACATTGCCAACATTATTCGTGAGATACCGGCCGAAATGTTGGAAAGAGTATGCCAAAATTTGACTAAGCGGATGGACCATTTGAGGCGCAGCCGCGGCCAACATTTGCATGAAATAATCTTCAAACATTAAATTATATCGACCCAACTATCAATCCAAATAAATATTTCATGCATTTTTCTGAATTTTGTGTGTTTTCTTTTTTTTTAATTTCCGATAGTTCTTATAAAATCACCCATTATATATCGACTGTTTCTTAGCTGCATGAAAACACAAAATGATGGTACAAGACTAAAATATTTTCGGAATGAAGTTATTGGTTTGGCCCCGTTTTTAAAAAATCAGACTTCTACGTTTTGAGGTCCTAGGAAACTTCCGTGTAGGTACGTGTATATGTGTGTGCAAGTGTGTGACTTTGAGCACCTGACCAGAATCAAATCTAGCTCGCAGTATCTAAAGAGCGTTCCTGATCTTATATTTCCTAAGAATTTTAACCGATTTGAACCGGTAGATTTCAAAATGTCTCGAAAAAAATTTGAAAAATGTTTTTTTAGAACAACATTTAATCAGCTCTTCACATTTAAACACCACGTCGATCGAGGGTCGAATTCGTCAACGAAAAAATTCGAAAATAATTATTTTTTTTTAAAGTCCGATATTATATATCTGACCGGTTATTGTTCTCGACTTTTTTTATGGTAATCGAAAACTACATCAATCGCTGCTTGTAACTTGCGAGTCGATTTATTTAAAAATTAAAATAATAGTGTTTTAGCCCGAAAAGCTTAAAGGCATATAATAGCATAGGAAACAAGTTACCAGTGTTTAGCAGTTAAAATTACAGGGATGTCCTGTAGGGCCAACCGTTTTCCGTATCTTTTTCAATACTAATTTTAATACTTTATCTTTAATTGTTTCTTCATTTGCAGTCGTTTCCATTGTATATTAACATGGAAGTTACAAGCTTTTAAAGACTAAAACAAATTTATTGAACACACGCCACTGGGAATTCTCAAATAAACAACTTCACTACAGTTACCCGGAAGGACATGAATGACTGGCGATACAGAATTTGATGAATTGAAAAAAGTAAACACAGAAATATATTACGTGCAGCAAATAAATTGCAATGCGAACAAACTCATCGAGAGCAACAACATGAAATGAAATTACAAAGAAACTGCCAAATAATTGAATCATTTAACATTTTTAGGAAAATATTGAGACTTCTACAGCAGCTACAGTGACAGCAGCAACAGCAGTTCCAGAATTTAAGGAATTCAAGATTTTTGTAGAATAAAATCTGTATCCCAATGAAAAGCAATAAGGATTTGTATCCATGGATTAACAATGTCACGCACATAAATAACTAAAATTCATATATATGGGAGTATGCTCACACACATACACTCACACACGCTTAAGTGGATATTGTATTTGTACTTTTAATTTCATTTGCAAATAATTTCCCTACAAAATCATTGTGATTTTTAAGATGTTCTCTCGTCATTCTGGTTTTTTTTTTCTCTCACTGATTTAGACTCTTGTGTCTTATTTTCATTTCCTCTTTAAGATGCAAACTATTCAATATTTAGCAACGAATTTCGCTAAACACAACTGACTTGTTCAGAAACAGCAGCTGGAAGCAAATAAAAATAGGAAAATCTGTTAGTACTTCAACTCTATAAAATGGCAATTTGGTAAAGTACTTGACACACTCAGTAGTAAAAAATGAAAAAAAAGAAACAGACGAAGAAACGGGGGAATAAAGCTAAATAAAGTTTTTGTTTATTTTCGTATTCGAGAAAATTTGCTCAAGTGAGTGAATGAAGTGAGTCAGTGACTGAGTAAATGTCTTCAGTGAACAATTTACGCTGTTACACATCTTGAGCGTAAATTGCTTTGAAAATATTTTTACAATTTTTTCAAAATATTTTTTTTTCTTCATATTTTTCTTTCGACTTTTCATTGTCGTTATAAAATCGCAGCTATAGCAAATAGGGTCTTTCCATAAGAGTTGATATTTTTTATCAATAAAAAAAATGCCATGTGATTTAGATCAATTAGGACATGCAATCAATTGATTTTATTTATTGTATATAAAATGAAATTCATAATATGAAATTTATTTGTTGGGTAGTTAAGCAATGTCTATATACATTTCATTGGCGCTTTATACCAAATCCTCAGTAGAATTCAACAGCAGTTTTGAAAAGTTTAAAACTTCTCAACTTATCAAAAGACTTCTATAAACCATTTGTTAATTTATTAACAGTTGAATTGAAATTTTATTTTTAATTTTGCCTTGTAAATACTCTCATTGTTATCCAAAGGATTTCATATCGAATAAAAAATTATTTGTTGGGTTGATAAGTTGAAAAGTTTGAAACTTTTAAAAACTGTGGTTAAAGTCTACTGACGATTTGGCATAAAGCGCCACCCATCAAATAAATTTCATATAACAATAGTACAGTGACAGTATGTCAAATAGTTAATTTATTTAAATGAAATTTAGTTGATATTTTTATGCAAAGAAATTGTTGCCAAGTACTACATGCAAAGCCTTTTTTAAGCTTGCGGCAACCACGTTGTTTTGAAGTGTGTGACAAATCTATCAGTATATAGAGGATTGAAAAACTCAGGAAAATAATAAAAATTGCTGCTCTTGTTTTACGAAAAGTAGCCTTCAGATAACTTCGCCAGCGATTCTATTGATTCGGTAAATTATCACTCAGCGCTCTTCAATCAAAGATATGAGAAATCTGATGTGCAAGTGTGCACAAGAACAGCGACCTTCTTAGAATTGACATAATTTTGGCTTAAAAATTTCTAAATTTTTTCCCGTTGGTATGAGTACTAAATAGAACAAAATATATCTTCTGACCAAATTTTATTCAAACTGAAAGGAGTCGTGTCTAACTCTTTGCCTATTTAACATACAATTATCCTATTAATATTTAATATTCCTTTAAAGTATTAAACCATTTCCCCACGTTTTAAAAGATGTAGACCAAATAGTGAAGTCACTTTTTGATAATTAAAGTTTTATAGATCTGCAGTCATATTCATACAATTTAGCGATAATTCTATATCATATTCATTCAATATATTTTTAATATAAATGAAATTTAATTGTCTATATGCATTTCATTGGTGCTTTTACCAAATCATTAGTAGACTTCAAACACTTTTGTAAAATTTCCAACCTCTCATCTCATGCAAAGACTTTTATAAACCATCTGCAAGCTTATAAACAAATAAATTTCATTTATAATAGGAGTATGACGATAAGTCAAAAATTTCATATATTTATTTTTAGAACATCTTAAAAAACTGGGCAATTTATGACTCAATTTTTCGATATCGAAATTCAAAACATGAAAAACCTTGCGAATCAACTTTATCATAACAGCTGGATGCCACGTACCGCTTTCCAGTTTCAATTTAACATCAACCAAAAAAATTCACAAAAAGTCCATCGAATCTGCACGATATAACATTTAATAAACAATAACATTTAATAAATGCCGTTGCAGTGAAACTCCATGCATATTAATTTGTATTAAAGGGAAAGTATATTCTGCAAAAGCATCCTTTTTGAATACCCTTTACGCTTGAGTTTATGGCAAACAACACTTATTTGGTAACACTTTTCTCGCATGGAAACGAACGAAAATACGTTGTATATATTCATATTTTTTTTTAATTGCAGCTGTATGTTTTTGTTGATATAATAAATCAATGATTTAACAAAATAATTTTTGTGATTATTATTTTTAAAGTATTTGCAAAAATACCGAAAAAGAAACAGATCATTGAAATGTCTACCAATTGTTAAGGACAGGACATAAAAATGTATGTAGATCCTTGCAAAATATTATAATAAAAACAATAATGGGCTCATTGCAACTCCTTGCTTTTGTCTGAGATATTTATTGTTAAACTGTGATTATGCTGCCTTTTCGTGCACCATAAACAAAACAGAAATTCTTAATGGAATAAAAATTTCGCCTACAAAAGTCAATGGAATCTAGAGGAATGCCATGAAGAGTGTATGGAATGCAACATTGTAAGATGAAATATACAGCAGATTCTTGAACTTTCAAAAAAGTTCAAGCCTACAACAAAACCTGTATTAAGAGGTTTATGTATATATAAGCGGGCATGTTTTTATTGTGGCGTGTACGTTATCAATAAAAATATAAATATTTCCTCAAAACAATGACGTTGTTTGAGCGTTTCCATTGTAGGTTTAAATTAAATTGCGAGAAGAGTATTATGCAGACGTTATATTATTGCAGTTTTAAATTGTTGGACTTAACTTTCGTGTTATATTTTTTATTCGTTTAACAAGTAGTTTAAAATTCTTAATGAAGTTATTTATTTAATACTATTTTGGCCGGATTTTTAAGATCACAGTTGAACTGGGTTCAGTTAATTTGTCGCCATTACCAAGCTGGCATATAAAATTTGACGTAACAGCTAAGTTTTGCTTTAATTGTTGGTCTTTAATTATATAATAAAACGTACACATTTTACCGCATAAATAAGGATTTCAAACTGGGTTAAAATAAGTTTAAACTTATTAAAAGTGGATTTTTAATATATTTTTTTTTTTTATTAATTTATGATTGGCCTATTCGTAACGTATTCTGCCTTATTACCACTTTCGAATGGAGTCGAGAATTGGTATGGCATTAAAAAAAATTGTATTTTTCATTCATCTATTAAAATCATATTTTTTCTTGGTAATATAGCGAAAATTTGCCGCCGATATATATGATAAGATATTATCAAATTCTTCTCATCTTTCTTCATTTGTCACCTCAACACTATCCCATCCTTTCATAGTTCCGGCACATCGTATTGCTCGACTAGGATTTATGCCCTGAGTACCGAGCTTTACAAAAAAGACCCTACTCAAACAAAAACGAAACCTCTCCAGGTACATTGGCACCTCTCAGATATTTTTCCAAAAAAAAAAAACCGTAAAGCTCTAAACACTTAGACGACAGCAGACTTCACAACTTCACGGCTTCAAATGCTGCCAACTTCAAATGCTGCTCTGAAGTCAGCTTTATAATTATTTTGAAGACAGCAACAACATAATAATCAGGGATGCCGCATTTATATTTTATAATGAATAATATTAAAGTTATTGATAAAAACTGTAATAATATCACAAAAAACTATAAAAGCATATACATTTATTTCTTTATTGTATGTTCTTTTATGTTTAATATTAAGAAATAAAGTTTTTGTTCTAATTTGTCGAATTTATATATATAATGGCAACTCTATATTTGCTTATTGCTGCCCGTCAAAATAGAAAATAGCCTAAGTTGGCAGCAGCAGCAAATGCTGTTGTGCAGTCCTGCTGCTGTGCTGCCGTCAAAATAATCGTTTTCATTTAAACACATGCATTTTATTTTTGACATATTGCTGCTTGCTGTCTGCTGTCGTCTATGTGTTTAGAGCTTAACCACTAAATACTAATGAAAACCCCTTGAATATTAATTCAATTTAATATAGCAATATAAAATGTTCGTAAAAATAATTACCTTACAAATTCAAGCTAAGGCTTCAGCTACCAATGAAAATGGGAAAAACCGTTCACATATACTTAAGTATAAAATTCAAACCATAAAAGTTTGGCTTATTGTATAATGGAACAAAAAATTCGGAAAAATAGGACATGAAGAAAATAATTAAACGGTAACACGGGTATTAAAACAAATACGTGTTAACATCAGGTTGATACAGTTCTCGGATTCTTTTTCACAATAAAATTTGTGTAAATAGAAAACTGTTATCACATTCAACTAAACAGTGGTGATAAACACAATATACGCACGAGCACTGAAGATGAAAGTGTTGCGACTTTCGAAAACAGCTGTTCTGCTCTGCTGTGTAAGTTGAATAAAACTGATGTGGACTTTCCTGTGTGCCTTGGAATATTTATCATCATGTCTTTCTGAGATTTTAATTAATTTCGAACAATTGAAAACCCCTTTCATCCAGGCAAGTGTTTATTGAATTATTTATGCAACAGTTTTATTTAACAAAAACGTCGCTGAGTTATATCTGTTTGGCATTAGTATTTAGTGGTTGCAGTATTTTAGTAAAATATTTGACAAGTGTGAACGTAAATGAAATTTAAAAGAATCAATTGGCAGTTACATAAGAAAAAGCATAGAAGGCTTTGAACTTTTTTTAAAAAACATAATAAATAAATTGTATTCTACATGAATCGGTTTTATTTTTGTAACCATTTTCCCATTGCAAAACAACAAAAATATTTCAAGTTATTTGAAGTGTTTCTTGTTTTAATTTTGTTTGAAATTATCTTTTCAAACACAACTTTGAATGATAGAGCAAGACTTGTGAATTTATCAGTGATCTTGTAAATAAAATTTTTGAGCATTTTTGTTAATTACACCAACAAGCGTTGTTGGTTCACGATTATAACTCATCGTTAAGGCACGTATACTGACAGATATTATTCATTAACATCCGCAAACGAACGATTTGAAAGCATATAGAATAGATATTTCATGTCTCAATGTTGCCTGGTTACTTCCCGGTATTTCCAATTAATTTTGTCGATTTGCTGAATTTCGCAAATATGGAAGAACATAAAAAAATATTTTTTCTTTACCTTCTTTTTTAAAATAATTAAATTCTCGTTTTTGTATAGTTGAATCTCTGGGTCAGGGGAATATAAAAACTCTTATGTTTTATCATTTATTGTTTTATGTTTTCGATATTTTCTCGATTGTTCTACTTCGGGAAAGCATGAAATATGTTTTTCTTGTAAGTCGTAAATTAGCTTTGCGTCAGTCAACACAAAATCTCTTTGGCAGTTATTTTTTATGTGCCGCCAGAGCAGCAATGATTTGCTTTTTACTGCCACTAGTTAAATTTGACTCCTCAGATAACTGTACAGGAATATGGTTCTACCCAGGACTTTTCTCTGGTTAGGTACGGTGCCACTTCTTATGTGAAGGCATAAGTAGTGGAGGATCAGTTACAGTAAATGATAAAATTTGGGTTAACAACATCGCCCACATATGGTCTTGTCACTCCGTCGGCATCTGCGGACCGATACTTTTCAAATTTACTTTGTAAAGTTTATTTAAAATAAAAAACTATATAAATAATTCTTTCATAAGCTTTTAAATTGCTTTACTTACTTCAGGCTGTTGAAAGTTTCTTGGAAAGTAGCAAAGAACAGTCACTTGAATGTTAAATTTTCTGCTGGGGAAATAGCGGCCCCTCATAAGCATTTCGAAGCGAATGATATCTGCTCTACTAAATTTATTACGAAATCTAATTTTTCTTATATGAAGTAATATCGTTCAACAGCAGTCCTCCAAAATTATATCTATTGTCTGTTCCCTTTATTTGTTTTTGTAGGCACGTGAGACGCTTCTTTATGGAAATTCGAATAGACAAATTAATATGTCCACTTTCTACCTCTCATCAGATTTGTTGTTACTCTCATTCAAAAAGCCATAAACCGATTGAAAATGTTTACAAATATTTTCTCATTCTGTAAATACCTAAAGAGGCACTGATAGAAGCCACTTGATAAGAGATAAAAATTCAATTTGAATGCAAAACAAATAAAGTTTTAAAATGTATGAGTGCTGTTTTATGGCTCCGTGACTTTTTACATTTCCCAACAATAACTTTACTCTGCTAAAATTCTATTCCGCCGGCTAAATTATATTTTAACCTAACCTTACTTTACCTATTAATTCACCAGATTTAGCCTATTCAAAACTATTTGCTTTTGCTGAACCTGAAGAAAGGGGTAGATGGTAAGAGATTCAAGAAAACCTGTTTATGGAAGAAAATAGAAAACAAATCGGGGCTAGACTGGACTATATGTATTGATCTAAAAGGAGATTGTGTTGAAAATAAAACGCTTAATTGTGGAAAAAATATGTTTTTTCATTCAAATACTATCGGAGTTATAAAACAGCATTCGTATTATCAGCTTTATCCCAGCCATTAGATTTTAATCCTATGGTGTATTCGCTAGTTTCTGCCATTATATTTAAATTTTTACCTTTAATATATCATGGATACTTGTAGTAGAATTAAATTGAACATATTTTTTAAAAGCATTTATATATCTACTCCTTTGCTGAGAGGGTATTTTTTTTATACCTTCATGAAAACTTTCAATTCCTGGTTTGAATCAGAAATAATTTTTACAAACCGATCAAACTACCCACTTTTGGATTATTGACAAACCGCCAACTAATTATGGTTCAATATGAGCAAAACGGCAACATTCTTTAAAATAGAAATAATCGAACAAAAACCTGTCTTAATGCTCATAATTTTATCACTGCTGACCACAAGCAAAACGAAATAAAGCCCGATGCAAAATAAACAATTTACAATTAATAACGGGTTCTCCACTTTTCGGTTTTAAAAACCAAGTTAAACAAACTGACTTCGATAGAACTTTTATTTGATTATATCGCCTGAGCCTGGGCATGATGTACAAAATATAATGTCATTTAAATAACCGCCTTTTGATTGGCTACAGCAGGTGATCATTTTGAGGTAGTTTTTGATCTGTTTTTGGATCACATATTTTGATGGCTTCTGAGCGATAGCTTGACGAATGTGGGGTTTCAAATTCTCCACCGTTAACCGTAAAGATCCACGTAAAAAGTCTAAGAGCGTTAAAGTGGATATGGTGACCAAAACATGGCGCTACGTGTTCTGAAAACTCCTCACTTTATAAAGCTAAACGTGTATCGCTTGTCCACTTTATAATCTTCAATTGTAGGCCAAACGAAATCGGTTGCCATACTGCCACAACGGGTTTTCCTTGGCCATTTTCGAAAAAACGCGGTCTAGTGACAACTCCAGACTATAAAGCGCACCAACCAGTTGCTTTATCAGAATGCAATGACTTTTCTACAGTTTCTTCAGGGTTCCCAGAGCTCTTTAGACGGCAATTTTGCTTGTTCATTTAATTCAAGAGCCACAAAAGAGTTTTATATCTGAAGAAAATTTTCTTGAACTTCAAAGGGATGGAGTTGCAAATCCAAAGACAAAATACGTTGCTGAGAATGCCGGGGAATCACCACACTTGCACTAAATAAGTTTCAATTATTTTTCCTCATCTTTCGATCCATAATCGTACATGGAAACCTTAAATAAAACACACTTCAGTTGGCAGATATTTAACAGCTGACAGCCTTGTTAGACTGGCGATTTGGAAACCACTAAAGGGAGAACCTGTTACCTGCAACTATTTTAGTAACGGCATCAGATTCAATGCAAGTATTTTTTTCTGTGCAACGAATATTTTTGTTGTTTAGTGAGAGATGCGAGAGTTCTCTGCCGTTTGTTGTATTGCGATTTTGTGAATGGCCCGTGATCGGGTTCAAGATATTTCAGCGTGTTGTTTTTTATTATTGGATTTTTCTCAATGTGTTTTTATTTTTATACAACCAACCATGCGCCTGGTAGTTGTAGTTTGTGGTTTTTTTTTCAAGGTCATTGTTAGTGATCTTTCAGTTAATGATCTCTTGTCGGTTGTTTTTTTTTTTTTTTTTTTTTTTTGTTAAAAATATTTACACACATTTTTTTTTCTTTTTTTCCTTTTTTTCATTAGCAAGAATGATTCGAGTTCATTATTTTCATATAAGTCAAAAAACAAGCCAACAGTTTATTAAATTAAGACAATGCAAACTGAACAAATTATGTTAACTTAATTAACTTGTATTTCTGTTATTTAAATTTCGTTCTTAATATTAACTTTTTTTGTTTAATACAAATACGGTATTCGCAAAGATTTAACGTTAAGACAAATATGCTTTTTTCATTAAGAGATAGATATAAAGAAATTGCTGTAGCGTGATGTTTAAATAGTGAAGATGATTTTAAGGATTTGCTTTCTATTTAATTCAAAAGTTCATTAAGTTATTACAAATAAGATTTGTTTGGTTTATTCTTCCAAATGAAATTCATATCAGAAAGTGTAGAAGTCAACCAGTGAGATTGAAACGCAAAACTCCCGAAAGAGAGTAAACGATCATTGATCTGGCTGCAGTTAAAAAGTAATTGCCAACAAGGCTTGATGTTGACTGACTCCGAGATTCTTTGTGACTGATCAAAAAGTTTAATTTCTTTCACGTCTATAACCAGCTATAAGCGCTAATAATTCTTAACCCTTCCATGCCCTTGTCAGCACTATCATTATCAATTCTCAGGATATTTTTTTTAACCTAAAATCAATTTTACTAGTTCTTCGTTTTGCAAAACTACTAACGTTTTGTTAAAGCAAAAAGTTTTTGTTCTTCATATTCAGAGTGTCATGAGTTAAGTTTGAAAGATTTTTTCACTGTAAAGTTTTTCAATAGAGAAGTGCTTAACATAGATATTTATATGTAAGACTTAAGAAAACTATTTATTAATAAAACATTTGTTTTGCAAAATAAAATTATAAAAGAGATATAAAAACGTCTTTTTTAGTAAAAAAATAATAAATGTCCTTTTTAACCCTTTATGTGCCGTATGGTATGTATTCAACATTCAACTGCTATTCGAACGAAGATTTAATTTGTGTTTATTTTTTGTGTTAGTTGACCGCTAATAATGATCTAACCACGGTGAAATAATAAAATGATCCGGCTACGGTAACAAATATAACGTTATAACAACCAAAGAAATTGTTGTTTGTGTGATGGTCTACGACAAAAATTATAGCAACAAAACTCACACAATATAAATACAACGAACAATTTTTGTTTGTAGAAACTGCAAAGTATCCTGTTAACATAAAATTCTCTTTTTCAGCTAGAAAAACTATTATTAAAAACTTTAAGGATATAAATGAAACAGTTAAAGGACAGCTTGTTAAAGGCAATAATTTCCAGTTTTATTAAAATTTAAAAGCTTAATGATATTTCATTACATTCAGAACATAATAAAACATTAACTACCACCAGACATTTGCTGTCCACTACAGTTCTCTGCAGCCAATGTACAGGCTCTATTTCGATTTAAAGCGAGGATAATTAAAAAATACTTCTCTGGCAAAATTTTTATTAAATTTTTTGTTTGTTTTTTTTTAATCTTTTGTCCTGATTACGAGACGATATGCTTGAATTTCATTGGCGCTTAAACCAAATCATCAGTGGCTCAAAAAGTCGTTGCAGTTATATTCTGCTTCGCTCTACATACAAAAAAATTAACATTATTTTTAAAAGTTGATGATATTCGAGTTTTTTCAAAAATATTCAAGTCTATTGTTGATTGACATGCATTTATATTGGCAGAACTAATCCCAACCCTATAAATGTTTTCCGCATTTCAATTGTAGACATGTTTAAAGCACAAAATAAATGAAACTTTTCCATATTTAAATTTGTTTTCTAATCTTCCATAACGAACACTCGGTTTTACTTTTGATTATATTGTTTGCATACACAAAAATTCATCTCTACCGCATTTCTAACCTTCTAACCCTAATTTCAATTACAACGTGGTTTATATTAACAAGAAATATAGTTTTTGGTAAAATTATTTCGCAAACTTTTCCATATTATTTATTTGCATTTTCAAGGTTCTTCCAACAAAACGTAAACTACAACAAAACTTTTCCACACTTGTGTTTTACATTTTTAGCAACACCTACCCGACCCAAGTTTGTTTTGAATATTTCTTTTTCAACCATATTTTTTTTTTTTTTTTTTGTCAATTTGTAACATCAACAAAACAAAAATTGAATAGAGCAAGAAAATACTAACACTTAACATTAATTTGATAATCTCTTAAGTACTAAATTTAATGTTTTTCAAATGCGATGCAAAATGTAATAGAGTAAACTTTTTAGAAATATTTTTTTTTTCTTTTTGCCCATATTTATTGAAATAAAAGCTGTCCAACTCAGTTGATGCTGCTGTTCGTAAAAATTTCTTACGCAGATGCATCCTTTTTCAATTAATAAAGAAAAACACATGCAATTCAACTCACAAATACAAACAAATATGCATCACGACGATGATGATGATGATGATGATGATGATGACGATGATGATGATGATGACGATGATGATGATGATGACGATGATGATGATGGTGATAATGAATGGAAAGAATCCCCACTTAGCCAAGAGCAACATTTTGTTGACAATAACAATATCATCCAATTGAGATAAAAATATTCAGGTATGTAATGAAAGTCGGTTAAGATACAAAAAGGAATTGAAAACGGTGAAACGTCTGATGTGTTTATTTGAAATCTGCTTCTGATAGTTCTTTCCATCTTTTTTGATAAACTTATTTCCATACTTCTATTACACTGCTCATATTTTATCAAGAGTTGGTGTATAAATTGGCCCTTTTCGCCATTATTTTTCAAAACAATCGTCTCGAAAACTCTTGTTTTGCATGACATACCTGATTTTATACTAGATTTCTTCAAAATAGTCTCAAGAATTTATGTTCCAAAAATATTTATTAGTTGTCGTTTTTAACTTTATTTGTGACATGTCTAGTGGTGTTTTCTTTTCTAGAAAATACATATAAACATTTTTTGTTTGTAAGGAGTAGTTATTAATTTATTTAAATACCATTTATAAATAACATGCTCTTGTAATTTCTTATTTTATTTTATTTTTTTGGACCAGCACTAAGAGGATGACCCCCTGGATGACCAGTGCATTGTACCGGAAGTATAATCAAGACGATAGTGTTAAGAGGACCGATTGAAAATATATAGAAAATAGAAAATTTGTTGTCGCTATTTTTTCTTTGTACTTCTCCGGTGAACCTTTGGCTACAGATACAGACGAAGGAGGCGGCTGTAATCTTTTTCTTAGAACGTGACGGCGCTAATCACTGTCAATAACATTCAGTGACCAGTGCTATGCCTTCGTCATTGAGAACGACAACAATTAACTCAATGCTGCACTAATGCAGATCACCACTGACTGCGGAGTCGAACTTGGGATCCCAGGCATCCTAGTCTAAAATTCATGTATCACTATACCATATGATATTTGTAGACTAGGCCTGTAGGAAGTACATCGTGTAAGAGTATCCTACTTTCTCTACTCTTACACCGGGAAATACCGACCAACATTCTTAGCATGCTAAGAAAGTTTGAAAAAAAAACACAATATGCCCCCATTAAAGTTTGAGATACTTTCACATATAATTAATTATGGAAAATGGCTTAAGTAGAATGGCAGGAAGAAAGTGTTCAAACTGCAACTGAGGGATTTCAAGTCTGTTGCCATCAGTTCTTTTATATTATTTTATAATGCATTTCGTATTAATAAAAACTATTATCACATTTAATTAAGCTCCCTATTGACTGTTAATAATTAACAACACGAGAACTGATAATGAAAGTGTAGCGGCTTTCGAAAACAGCTGTTTTGCTGTGATGATACAGGATTTGTACCTTAAATATTACCTTGTACCTTAAAATATTTTTGATGTCTTTTTGAATTTAACACGTTACGAGCAAGAGTCTATCAATCTTAATTGAATTTAATATAGAAATTTTATTTAGTTTTACATCAAAACTAATAAAAAAAAAAAAAAAACTTAGCACATACCTAAATATGTAAATAGATCTATATAAATATATATTTTTTCTACTTGGGATCCCAGGCATCCTAGTCTAAAATTCATGTATCAGTATACCATATGATATTTGTAGACTAGGCCTGTAGGAAGTACATCGTGTATGAGTATCCTACTTTCTCTACTCTTACACCGGGAACCATCGACCAACATTCTTAGCATGCTACCAATTACTAAGGACACAGTAATAAAAATGGAAATCGGTAACAACTAGTTATCTGACTAGACTGCCAAAAATATCGCGCCTATACTGGCGCGTCTCGGTAATAGCCAGTTCTAGCTATTGTTGGTTTAAATAATCAACTGCTAAAGCTGATAATGGAGTCAAAAAGGTAAGAAACATGGTCAAACAAACAATAAATTGTCCCTTTCCAACTGCCCTAGAGTTATGTTATCTGTTCTAGAAAATAAATGCAACATTTTTTACACTTCTTAATAAGAAATTACAACAGCATGTTATTTAGAAATGGTATTTAAGTAAATTATCAACCACTCCTTACAAACAAAAAACTTTTATACGTATTTTCCAGAAAAGAAAACCCCACTAGTATAATTTCCCAAATAATAATTATTAAAATAAGCTTTTCAACACATTTGCTCGTTGGCCAATGGGGAAATGCCTTAAATTGTAAATTTTAGACTAGTTATAAAATTAAATTAACAGCAAAAAAAAAATGTTCTCAAAAGACTTTTTGGTGGGTGTTGGTTGGTACGAGTTAAAAATAAATGAAAACTAGTTTTTTTGTTGAAACTCAGTGTTTATTAAACTTAAATGAATAGCAAGTAATTTGTTGTACGAAAATTTCTTCTTTTTTTTCTTCTTGTTAAGAAATACTTATGTAAGCAGTAGTTTTGTAGTTTTTTATTACTCGCACTGTCTTCACATTTAAAATTTAAATAAAAAAAAAATGCACTTGAAAAATGATAATAGTGATATTTGATAAAGTTTAAGCACAGTGGTTTCGTTAATACAAAAAATTGCTTAGCATTAGAGTTACACTTTTGATGGCGCTATTTTAGCCAGCAACTTCTGTAAAAAGCAAGAAAAGTTTATGGATTCAAGTAAATTCCAATTTGTTAGACTGTCCATAAGTTATGTATGAAACTCAATAAACACGTGTCTGAATCGAAATGTATTTCATTAGCATTAAGTGGTTACGCTTTTGCGGGCAAACAATGACGAGTGTTAACGTTCCTTTTTTTAAGTTTTATCAAACCTATTTGTTAGGTTCTCCCGTGTGCTTAAAACAACAGTTACGTGTTGTCAAACTTTGACCATCGATTGTTAAACAAATCATGTCAGAAAATTAATTAGATTCATGTCGAACATGAGCTTTTTTCAACGCGTTTTTTGCTTGTTATGTTGTTATTTTATAGATTTTTTACAAGGTTGAAAGCTTTTGGAATATCTGATTGAAGGTCAAGATATAAGTTGACATAAGTACCAATTAAATACAGGAATACTCAAGCATAGACTGGTTTAACCCACAACAAGCAAACAAACATATTTGCATTTTAGGCAAAGTATTTGTAATTTAAGTAGCTGATTTTTTTTATAAAGCGAGCTTTCACAGAACTTTTTGAAGTAAATCATTCATTGACGAAGCATAAATTATATTTTTAAAGGGCGGTTGAGAGCATCAATTCGATTGCTGTTATTCTATCGCACATGTCATTGACATCAACGATACGAAATATCGTAATTGATTCGATTTTCTATCAAACGTTGTCGATGACAAACATACTAACAAATTTACACTCACAATACATACACACTGTTGTCAGATCCAAAAATGCTGTCAATAATAAATGGCTAACAATTTCTTACAACTGTGTGAACAGCTCATTTCTGTCTGATAACGTTGCAAACAAATCAATTATAAAGCAATAAGATTGTAAGCAAATGGTTATTACCAGATGTATTTAAAATATTTGAGTCAACAATGTTTGTCACTGTCAGACAAACATATATATTGACAGTAAAATCGCGCTCTGACTCAGCCAACATCAAGCCTCGTTGGCAATTCTCTTTTAAGTGCAGTCAGACCCTTAATCGTTTACTCTCTTGCGAGAATTTTACTTGCCACTTTTACATATTAACTTCCACACCTCAAATAGCTGTAAAGGATCACGGTTCTTTTGAGGATTTTTCCATGGTTAACTACATTGCCTCTTCTTATGTCAAGTCTTAAGTCGTGTACAGGCAGTCGCAATAACGGATGAAACTTAGGATAACAACATTCCCCCGATACTTTGCCAATTTATATTCTAAAGTATAATGGGAATAAAAAAATATTTAATATTGACAACATTGTATTTCCAAAACCAACCAGCAAAACAATATTACAAATTAATTAAATAAGGGTAAAAAAAATAAAAAGATTTAAGGTAACGAAAAAAAAAAGTATGTTGTGAACCACAGTTGCCACTGTGGTACAATTGAACCAAAAATGGTTGTTTTTTTTACGTTTGGTTCGCTTTTTCATTTTTTTTTCCTTTATGAAAAGTTAACGATTATAATATAAATAAATTTTGAAAATCTTATCATGCCTGTAAAAATGTATTTACGAAAATTATTACTCTTCACATAAAGTAAAAGATTTGATTCGTTTACAACACTTGATAGTAATCGACTATTACCTGCCCACAGTCGTAAATCAAAATGCTATATTGGCAACACTGATCGATTGTTACTTTTGTTTACAAGTCAGAAATTGACAATTTGACTTCAGTGTAAAAAGTATTGTATTATGCTGGTATGCAAATAAAATTAAAAAAATTGGTTCTCTTTTTTTATTTTGGTTCTTTTTTATGGATTTTGGTCCCGAAGAAAAATTTAGAGTGGCAACCGTGGTGTGAACACTTCTGTTGACAGAAACATTTGTCAGACAATTGGCTGGCAATGAAATCGTCTTACATTTGTCTCAGCTGACTGGCGCAATTTTTCATTGTCAGTAAATTGCCAGCACATTGCGAAGACTTACAATATTATTAGATCTGAGATCCGTCTGTAGTTAGCTTTAGCCATTTTGATTTTATCTCATAATTTATGGTAGTAAGCCGAATAAAACAGACGTTTAATTTAAGGTAGATTTTTTTGTATTTATATTCAATTAATGGCATTTTCTTTTCTAAAAAACATGCAACATTTTTTCACTTATTTTCTAAAAAGTGGAGGTTTGGAAAAGTTTTAAAACAGAAATTATTTCTGGTGAGGGATGCTGAATTCATTTCAAATAAATTCCTTATTTTGAAATGGCAAAATGTTGCCATTTTCCGTTAAAAAGTGTGAAAAATTTTGCACTATTTTCTAGAAAAGAAATCGACATAAGATTGATATAAATAAACAAACAAAAAACACAACATGTCCACGTTAAAGTTTGAAAAAAACACAATATGCCCCTATTAAAGTTTGAGATACTTTCACATATAATTAATTATGGAAAATGGCTTAAGTAGAATGGCAGGAAGAAAGTATTCAAACTGCAACTGAGGGATTTCAAGTCTGTTGCCATCAGTTCTTTTATATTATTTTATAATGCATTTCGTATTAATAAAAACTATTATCACATTTAATTAAGCTCCCTAATGACTGTTAATAATTAAAAACACGAGAACTGATAATGAAAGTGTAGCGGCTTTCGAAAACAGCTGTTTTGCTGTGATGATACAGGATTTGTACCTTAAATATTACCTTGTACCTTAAAATATTTTTGATGTCTTTTTGAATTTAACACGTTACGAGCAAGAGTCTATCAATCTTAATTGAATTTAATATAGAAATTTAATTTAGTTTTACATCAAAACTAATATAAAAAAAAAACTTAGCACATACCTAAATATGTAAATAGATTTATATAAATATATATTTTTGGAATATTGTCACATCGATCTGATTTCCTACATCTACAATTTGCATGAGACATTTCAGCCAACATGGATTTCCTGTCACAAAAGCAATTTTTTTTAGTGTTCATAGTTCTATAATTAATAATTAAAGGAATTTAGAAAAAATTCGCAGAAATTGGAAATCAAACAAATATCGCAATATTCTCACTCAGAAACACTGTCTTCGAATTCTATGTTAAGATCCATAAACAAAGTTCTTGTTTCATTCGTATGGATGATGACATTTGAAATGTTTAAAACACTTTTACTAATGGTTATTTAATGCTACAAAATTATCTTGAAGTTCTTTTTTTTCTAGCATAATCATCTTTATAAATACTTAGTATTACCAGAATTGTATATGAATTGTGCAAAAGAGGATAATAACAGAAATAACATTTGCTGCCATGAAAACATATTTTTTTTTTATCTCACAGATATATTCTTGCTGCCATGTCATTCATTGCAGCATTCAGTCAGTCATTCATGGATGTTGATGATAAATAAACTAAATAAATAAATGCATAAATTTAGATATAAAAGCTCTCTTTTCATCAACTAAATTTCAAAAAAATTAACATGGCCCTTAAGGAATTTTGTGCACATAAACGACAGCGTAATTAAATTTAAGAACAAGTAAAACTGGAAAGCTGAAAAAGTCATTTACTTGCTGCATTTCAAAAACTCACATAATTTGATTAATATTTATGACTCTTTTTCAAAATATTCCCTTCAATTTTAACTCTTTTTGCTTAACTAAAATCAAACACAAGTTCTTGTGCTCTTGAAAGCAAAATGTCTACCTGCGTTAATGCCTGCATTCACAATACAATTTACAATTACAAACTAATACAAGAACTTACTCCGCTACTACTTTCTATTACTTAAAATGAGTGCCATTTGCTGCAGTTAAACACTTAAAGTGCAGAGCACAACATTTATTATTAATTTTTATTTCTTCTGTTGCGCTCTACAAAAACAAAAAATTAAAGTTTTCTTGTAGGTTCCAAGGATTGCTTCTTACAACTGTTAATTGTAATTGCTAAAATGGAAAGTTTTCATTTAAAACAGAAGTTTTCTCACAGAGAATATTTTTGCTTTCAAACGCTTGTAAAAGGTTTGATTAGAAAAGTTATTTTACTAAACTGGGTCATTTATAATTTGGTATTAACAGCAGTCAGTATGGTCGTTAGTGGGAGTAAGTTAGCAACGTCTGTAATAATATAAAAGCCTTAATGCTTTAGTTAAGACAAGTGCAATAAAAAATATTTGATATAATAGTCACATGAACAGAATTTTTGGATTTAAGATATATGAAACTTTCAGCTTCTTGTAATTAATTTTCTTTTGTTTTTTCATAAGACAGATGATGTAAACAATACACGACTCACATCATATAATAGAAATTTAGTAAACTTATTAAATAATGTAAATATGATTCTTTTCATTCAATTCAGAAAGACATGATAAATATTCCAAAGCACAAGGGAACAGTTGTTTTCGAAAGACGCTACACTTTTTCCATCAGTACTCATGTGTACTTTTGTACTCCAGCCTAACTAACTATTCTAAATTTAATAATTAAATTAGTTCTAAGTTTGAATATTATACAGTCACTCATGTTTAACAAAGCGAAGGCATGCGCCTTGCTTACTTGTTTTCGTTAATTTATAAATAAAATAAAAATTATAAATGCAATATATAAATTCAATAGCGCGCAAATAAAATAGAACAAAACCTATGATCTCTGAAAAAAAAGCAAAGAAAAAATGGCTTATTTGGAATAATAGTCATCAGGCTTGGAGAATTTCCTACTAAGCAAAAGTGCGTTCGAAATCAGTACTGAGAGAGAATACTCAAGTTAACGTCAGTAACTGCCTTTGGGCCTTATCTGACGGTGCTCCCAAGCGCTCGAGTGAATTTAGGTGTCCATTACCACCCCTGCCACTCTCAGGGACCACACCAGTGCAGCCCTTTGGGCTTACACAAGTTGCAACTTCACTCATATGGTTCCGCCACAAAACCATATTCATACACCTTGCTAAGGTGTTCGGGACTACCTTAAACCATTGTTACTTAGGAGGAAAGCATGTCGTCAGCACCAAGAGGAACCAAAGGTTAAAGTCATAAGACTTATCCCTCCTGACACTCCCAGCACCATCAACACACCACCCCTTCCGTAACGTCTGCTGATTCGCAGCAGGCCATAGAGGCCACCATCAGCTGGGTTCCCAGCGCAGTATAAATATGCCAGAACATCAACCCTTATCTGTCACCTCTACCAGCGACTCTTGGTATTAAACCACAGCCACCACGTGGACTCACTGAAGAGACCTCAACCAACATCTGGCCACAGAATCAACCGAAGTCTCATCTGTGGGGCTCAACCGGATCCCGTGGTACCAGTGTAAGGAAACTGGTTACGCCTCGCAGGTCAAGCCAATGTAGGTTTGTAACCTACTATTGATTTTTGATCCTTTGTATGGCGGGACCCAGTATCCTTCTACCTGTATTTCTTCTCTTTTCCCCAGAAAGCACTGCAACAAGGTGTTACGACTCACCAAGTTGCCTATTGTGCCCCCCGGGGGGAAACTACTGAGAAGATAATTATGAATATTTTGGAATAGTTCACTTCTAATTAAAAAAAATTGAATTTAATGCAAATTAAAAATTATTTTAAAATTTGCTTGTTTGAAACTGCGCCGAAATAATAATTTTTTTCCATATTCTATTTCGCTTAAAATCCTTGGTTAAATAGTTGATACTCTTACTAACTAGTAACGCGTTCAAAAGCAGAATAAAGAACGCTGATGAGATGGCATAGCGATCAGTACCACGGTTGCCACTCTAAATTTTTCTTCGGGACCAAAATTCATAAAAAAAGAGAACCAATTTTTTCAATTTTATTTGCATACCAGCATAATACAATACTTTTTACACTGAAGTCAAATTGTCAATTTCTGACTTGTAAACAAAAGTAACAATCGATCAGTGTTGCCAATATAGCTTTTTGATTTACGACTGTGGGTAGGTAATAATCGATTACTATCAAGTGTTGTAAACGAATCAAATCTTTTACTTTATGTGAAGAGTTATAATTTTCGTAAATACATTTTTACAGGCATGATAAAACTTTCAAAATATGTTTATATTATAATCGTTAACTTTTCATAAAAGAAAAAAATGAACCAGCGAACCAAACGTAAAATAAACAACCATTTTTGGTTCAATTGTACCACAGTGGCAACTGTGATCAGTACTCATTCGTACTATTAATATGGTGTCTATAACAAATATTCAAAACCAAAATTCGAATTAAAACAAATTTTTGAATTATTTGTGTCTAATTGTGGTTGGACTGTCTGTATTTGTTCAATAATATTTATTTCAACTGGAGATCTTTTTTGAACTTCTTTGATTTTAATTATGAGCTGATTCTTTTTTTTCCCCCCAAAATCTTACTAAAAAATACTGGTATCAAAAACCCACTGCATCCGGTCGTCTGATTAATTTCCATTCAAAACATCCCAGAAGAATTATAATAAACACAGCAAGTAATTTCATCAGACGAGTACTCACCATTAGTGACGATAGGTATCATGAAGAAAATTTACGGAAAATAAAAGAAATCTTAGACATGAACGATTTTCCGAAAACAATTATAAACAATTTAACATATAAAAAGAATGACACAATAATAAGAAGAGAGACGAATACAAAGTATTATAAAGGACTAACATATATAAAAGGTTTTTCTGAAAGGTTAAAAAACTCAGATCTATATGACATTGAAAAATATCAACTTGCATTTAAGACGAATAATACTATGCAGAGCATATATAGTAACACAAAGACTAAATTAAAGAAAGAGGACAAATGCAACGTTATATATAGTATTAACTGCAACGGTGACGGCTCAGGCACATGCAATAAGAAATACGTAGGAACAACTAAAAATAAACTGAAGACCAGACTAACATCTCATAAATCAGATATAAGAATGAAAAACAAACCCATGGAACAAAAAACTGCACTTGCGGCCCACTGTGCAAAGGAAAATCATGTGCCAAATTTTGAGAATGTAAAAATATTACAACAAGAAAACCATTATTCCAGGAGATTTACTTTAGAGATGTTACACATAATTGACGTTCCTGCAGAGAAAAGACTTAACTATAAACAAGACACAGAGAAATGCGCTCAAATTTACAGAAGTGTGTTAAACAAACACAAAAAACAACATAAACAAATCAGTTTTCGCAGCTAAGGACTACAGACGATCGACATATTGAAAATATGTTAATCCAATATAATTTTATTTAATTTTTAATTTACATGTATGTAATTGTAAATTTATTAGAAATAATCAAAAATTTATTTTAATGTTTATCATATATTGTTTTGTACCCAACAGTGTTCCCCTGAAGATGAATAGCGAAGCTATTCGAAATATTGGGAAAAATAACATTAAATAAAGATTAAATAATCAAAAAATATTTAGTGTTTATTGATTTTTTAAAAAACCTGACCTATAGCCGAACGATAAAACAAGAATATTATAAAAAATGAAAAGTGATCAATTGAGGGGTTTTAGCTAGTTCCTGTGCGCATTTCACTGGTGCTAATGCAGATCATCAGGGAACCTTTAGCCAACATTTCTTAGAATAACTAAAGATATTTATTTCGAAATTCCACTTTAATAAGTGAGAAGCTTAAAAACAAACATCAAAGTCGTAATAAGAACTCACTGATCACTTTTTCTGTTTGATTTTCTTACGTTTCTATTGCGTTACTATTATTAGAGATCTTTGTATTGAGAAGTGTTTGATACATATTTTTTTATTTTCAATATTTCTGCATAGTTTTTCTTTTTTTAATTGTGTATATGTGAATACATTTGAATTTTATAACAAACATTTTGTTATAACTTGATTGCTTTTTTATTATTTTTCATGATTGTTTTGAAAAAAGAAAAGATTAACAATATTTCTTCCTGAAGAAATCAACCAAAGAAGTGGAGACATATTAAATATATAAGATTACATAAAAAATATTTATATAAGCATTTATATTTTTAATATTTTTTCAGCAAAAAGACCCACTTTATTTTTTTATATAAAAAACTTTTTTATTATATTCCAATATTGTAGTTTCTCGAAAATTTTCAAACATAGTTTTTTGTAAAAAATTGTTTTTTTTTCTTATTTTTAATATCCCTCAAGAAGCTACACATTGTTGGTAGCGAAATATCGATATATAATAAAAAAGTCATAAGTTTTTTATATCAAAATATAAAGTGGATCTTTTTTGCTGAGAAAATATTAAATATAAAAATATAATAAGATCGAAGGAATTAGAAGAACATTTATATAAGCATTTATATTAAAAAAGTATTATTAAAACAAATTTTTAAAACTAAACTACTAATTCTAAAGGTCAAATTGGGCAAATATTTGCTCAGAAAAGCGTAACCACTTTGCACTAAAGCAAAATATTATAATTCAGACAAGTGTTTATTGAGTTTAAACAATTTCTAATAGTATTGGATTCTACGCCACTGATTACTTAATATGTCTAAAACTGTTTTACTTAAGAAACACGTATCAAAATAAAAATATCTTTCTATAAAGTTTAGTGGTCCCGTTTTTTGAAGACAAGTGTAACCGTAAGCGTAGTAATTAGAATAAGCATTAAGGTTTAAAACAAAAATTGAATATCAATTCAAGTTCCAAAGCCTTTCAAGTTGTTTTTGAAGAAATAATTTCAAACGAAATTTCTCAAATTCATTTACAAATAATTTGTTTTTGCTTTAAGAAATTTTGTTTGAAATATTTCTCTTTTTTCTTTTCATATAGAATTTTAAACGTTACCAAAAAGCACTTGAATTGAGCTTCTATTTAAACAAGAATATTGAAATGAATTATTTTATCGACCAACAGTTTGTTTAATATACGAGTATGACAGAAAAAATATCAGTAAGAAATTTTATTTGCTTTACTTATTTATATACATATTTATTTATATATATTTATTTCATCATTATTATTTTATTATAATTCTTTTTTTCAGTTTTAAATAATTTTTTTTAGTTTGTTTTTGCAGCATTTTTTTTTTTTTTAATTTAGAAATTTCTTTGTAGACCCGTTTCTACACAATATACGAGTATTCATTGTTCAATTAAATTAATTTCTTTACTAAGAATTAAAAATTTTCTTTGTATAGACTTTGAGTAATGGCAGCTTTGACTTTTATGAAAATAAACTGTTTATGGTATTTCACACATTCAATTTAATATTTAACACAACAAAAATATTTATAAGCTGCGGTCTCGGAAGTCTTTACAATCAGCTCTTTCATTAAAGTTAAATTTATATTTTAGGAATATTCGTTGAGTTTAAAAAGTTCCTATTTAAAATAATAACATGATTTAAAGGTTGAGGGTCAAGCTAATCGATTTATGTGCCGAATTATCAGTAGATCTTCATTTATCAAAGTTTTCGAATAATATGTTATATAAGTCGTAAATATATATCGTGGAATTGGAGTAAACTTGTGCATCAAATAGCGTTTATGCTTATTTTTATTTTTCAAATTAATTAATTTTTTTATAAGTCCAAATATTAAAAGTTACATCAAAGTGTTTACTACAATGAAAGGAAAGCAACCAACCGAGTGTAACCCTTCAAATATGTACCCAGCATGAACTAAGGTTAAGGATCCTAGTTTATAAAAAATAAAGAGTTTGAGAAACTGAAAAAATGTGTCTTTTACAGCGCAGTCTGTCAATTTTAAAAATTTAAAATCTCAAGAATTCTCATTTTAATTTTTTATAAGTAGGGCAATCAATCCAAATATATATGTATATATATTTTCAATATGCAATTTACCCTGTCATAAAATCTAAAAACTTTTGATTCAAATACAATTCTAAGAATGAAATATTTTTATATTGAAATTTTTGTATAGCAAATATTTATCAATTAATTCTTTTAATTCCCCGCTGGACTCATAAAACTCTTAACTTGCCCACAAGAACCCAAAGCGAAACAAATACGTATAAAACCATATAAATAAATTTAAAATAGGTGAGAAACCAACAACGTTAAATAAACGAAAACAAACAATAATATTTCTGGCAAAATTTTACAACAACATAAAAATCCAAATAATGACGTACGCTTGGTAACGCTCTCATATAATAAAAAAAAAGAATATGTCCAGCTTAAAACGCAAAGAAAATAATAAAACTTTAAGCAAGTAAAACTAAAACTCAGCTAAAATGTACAACAACGAAAACAATAAGAGAAGCCGCGAAAAATAAACAAATTCATTTAAAAACTGAGAGTAAAAGGTGCTGCTGCATGCATTCGAGCCTAAAGTTAAAATTAATATCAGCAACATTTTAATGTTGGCGATCATAACAAAACCGAACGTTGCGTTGTTAACTACTCGTGCTTAATAAAGAAGCTGCAAGACGTTTAATTTCGGCTTAACAATTTCATGTTAAAATATATATCAAAAAAAGGTTTAAGCCAGACGCGTCGGCGCGATGATCAATATTGAAACAATATAAAAAGTTTGTATATATAAAAAAAATTGAGAAAACAAATATATATGTATATTAAAGTGAGTAATAAATATCTATAAGAAATATAAATAAATAAATAATCATTAAATACTTAACACGATTTGTTAAGATCACGTTTTATTTAAGCAAATAATCAGCGACAAAGTTTAAGTACTCTGGTTTTCAAGTGCAATTTCGAAGTATTCAATTAATATTAAAAACAAATAGAAAAATAATATGAAAAGTGTCAGTAAGCCGCGCCGTATTAAATAAATATAATATTGAACAATCGGATTTACTCAAATAAAAATATTTATATAAAAATCTATTAAATGAAAATTTTTTATTAATATTTTTGTAATGGGAATGAATGTTAAGAATTAATTCCAAACTATCTACTTATTTGGTCAAGGTAAGTTAACATAATAGATTTCAAAAATATATATAATTTTGTCAAAAACACATTTCTGATTTGAATTGCAATAGAAATTCTTTAAATGAACTGTACAACATAACGAATTTGTTTATTCTCTAAATAAAGAATGATCAGCTGTTTTGTTGTTCATTCTTATGAACGGGTTTTATTTTTCTTTGCTGAGCATTAACTATTTTAATAATCAATCCCTTAATAAATAAAAGTCCGCATTTACTAAATTATGCGCATAGATTTAAGAAAAAATTTTCGCTCGTGTCAAACCAGCTATATTTTTGGTTAAAACTGTATTTAAAAAAATTTTGTGGGTAGATTAAAAACACAAATATTTATTTACTCGACTATTCACATGATCCCACACATTCCCACCCATAAACATAAATTTGTCTTGATGAGTTTTGAAATTAGTGAAGAAGATCACAGTGGGAGAATTCACAACTAGATCCGGACATCATGTTTGATTAAAAAACTACATATAAAAGCAAAAATATTTGATATATTAGAACTCAAGTTTACAAAACTTTTTACTGTTTACTAAGTTTTGATAATTGTTTTCATTAAGGTACCAACAGACGACTTATCTTTTACATGTGTTTTTTAAGCTTTCGATTCGTATGTTTTTCTTTATGTCTGCCAATATTGGTTAATTTACATAAGGCTTATAACTTTTGGTCACAAACGTACACGTAGTATCACACATGACATCGGTCATGTTTGTTGAAAACAGCAGATTCTTTTTCAGTGCATAAATATCCATCTGATAAATGGCTTTGGAGCCGTCGAAATATTTTTGGTTCCGTCGCTGAAGTATTGGCGACGTAAATGTATTTTCTTAATTTTTTTCTTTTTTAAACAAGACGTTGAGATTGTATCTAAAAATTTATACATTTTTGGACTCATTTTAATAAAACGAAAACGTTAAATCAAAAAAATATATATGTTTTATTTGTCTTGCAATATACTTCATTCAGACGGCTAATGATGGTGCACATAATCAACCGCCGACGAATATGTTTGCATGGCATAGACATTTGGAGCTGTATGTTTAACATGAGAAAATAGAGCACGCTCTATTCCAAATAATGTCATGACTTTTGTCATGTTTTTTACACAAGCAATGTTTTAAAGGTAACATACGACATGTTTCCGTTTTCATATGTAAATTGTGACACATACAATGTGAAAAACATGTCGTCTGTTGGTACCTTTAAACAAAATACAAAAGCGCTTCAACAGGTACATGATTCTCAGCTTTACAACTCCAGTAACCAATTTTTAATTTTAAAAATCGCCAAAATATGGTTTGGTAGCATCGGCCAAACAGTTTGTCTGGAAAGACTTTTAAAGAATCAGAATATGCTTCGTTAGCCTTGAAGGGATAGAAAAAAACTAAGTCTTCAATACCTGGTGTCTGTGTAGAAGGTCAATCAGCTCAAAACTATTTCAAATTATTGGCTACTTATTTTTCTCTTTAATTTAATGTAATTTGAATTATAATAAATTTATTAATCAATAGATTTGTTTAAGTTTTTAGGTTATTCAATATTAATATATATATATTTATTTCGATATTTCGCTAGCCTTCGGTTAGCTTCTTCAGGAAATTATTTTATATTGTCAAAAAATTTTTCTTTTCAATTATACCTAAAAACTTAAACAAATCTATTGATTAATAAACGAAAAAAAGGTTAAAAAATCAGATATAATAAGAATTATAATAAATTTTAAATAAGAATTCTGAATAAATGTGAAATATTTAGGTTTAGTTTAGTTCTGAGAGAAAAATTAGTTTTTAGGTTTCCATTAAGCTGTTAGTAAATTTAAAAGTTTTGAGTTATGACACTATTGCAGTAAATCAGCGATATATTTAAAGACTTAATATTTTTTGTGTGTTCTAGAATGCAACCTCTTTTAAATTCTTAAAATTCACTTACACCATTCAATATTCAATGCTGAATTGCTGTACATGCAAATGAGTTGATTATTAAAAGAATTTCTATTATAGTTGCCTTTACCCAAAGAGACACAGTGACCAGCAATAACATAATGAACTTTAATCCACTGGAATTTCAAAAACAAAGACATTATTTATTTTTATTTGCCATTAACTCAATTTCACGCAATCAAAAATCATTTACTTTAATCACATTTTGTTAGTGTAGTTTTATTTGTTTTTAAATCACTGAATAATTAATTCCTGATTTTGTTGACAAGAACTCTGCACAGCAAAATAAAATGGATTGATTTCATTTAAATAATGAAAGCACATGTAAAAACTAGTTCAATAAAATATTTAAAATTAATATTTTATATAAATTATGGCAAGACTTTTTGTCAACCAGTTTGATTGTCATTTCTTTAGCTAATTTTTATTAATTCAAAAACCAAAACTGTTTCTAATTTCTTTCTTTATATGTTTTATTAACTTTTTTTTTTTGTTAATTCATTTAATATTCTAAGCAGTTGTTATTTATTATAAAAGATTTGTTAAGATTTTTTCTACAAAACTGCCGAAAAGGTGATGTGTATTATTTATAAAATAGAAGAAATAAAAAACAGTTGTTGCTTGTGAAAAAGCAGTAAATTTGAATAAATTATAGTCGTTGGCTGTTAATATTTCGGGTTGGCAAATTTGTTTTGCTGTCTTTTTACATTCTTAATAAAGACAAATTCAAGATTGCTTTATTTAGTAAATTTCTTTTTATATTTCCCTACCGATCAGCAAATAATTTTATCAATTTATTTACTGCAGCCAAACGTGTTGCTGTTTGGGGCATTCCTTTCGCCAGATAATGTGAGTGGAACACTTCATAAATCAACACATTGAAAAATGATTACAAATTTATATGTGTTACACTCTGACAGTGTGTAATGCATACAAACATTTAAAAACCCTTCAATTAGTAACCAAATTACAATTTCATAATGCACTGCCATGATTTGCGGAATAAAATTTAAAAGTATGAAGAAAAAAAATCTAAACATACGACCACAATGCAATCGAAAATACCTAAAACTGCATTTGAATTATTATATGAATATTTTCTGACAAGTCATTAGTCTTCTTTTTTTTTTTTTTTTTTGTAAAATATAATTATTAAAAAGTGATTTGCAGAAAAACCGATATTAAGCAACGAAATTTCCTTAATATCATTATTGCGAAACTAAACAAATAATATAAGTGAGCATTATAAATAAAATTTATTTGCGACAGTAAGTAAAAAAATTTTAGTTAAAATAGTGCTTAGACAATTAAAATAGTTTACTAATTTTTTAATGGAGTCTTTTATCACGTTATTTGCAGGCAAAGGCACTATTCTAAAAGGGTCTATAACACTGCTCTGCAAAAAATAACTTTTTGTCGCTCCTTTAAATAAAACTATGTGGACTATATGGATTTTGAACGCTAAACTCGAATCCGTTTTCGGTTTTTTTCCATCAGGTCCAGATTTTTTTTTTTATGGGCGTGGCAGTTTTTTGCCCTTAAATTAGCCAGGTACGTCGACATATTTCATACTAACTCAGGAACAAGTCATCCGATTTTAAAACTGACTCACTTATTGTCCATCAATTTCCACATTTACTGCTACAATATATATTAGAATCTGCGCTTATCTTCTTGATTTAGAATTACAGAATATGAAAATACTATATTATAACTTTTAAATCCAAGAACCATGCGAAATACCGTTGTAGTTTAGCTCCTTTACCTGTTCACCTAACGAAATGCTATCGTCACGCATATGAAAGGTTGGTAGCATTACAACATTGGGTACCTGCGGTAAATTGAAAATAAAATCTAAATTTTACAACAGATTTGTATGGTTTATACCTTTTTTCATTTCTAAGATCTGTAACTATTAGATAAAGGTGCAAAATGTTGAATATTTGCTTAAAATTTTTTTTTTAATTCCATTTTTAATCTGAAAGAATTTAAGAATTTTGCACGAAAAAAAATGTTTTTCTCGATTAATATCTGAATATTTCCAAAACGATAAGAGATAAAGAAAAACTGTATGTGACTAAAATAAAAACAATTTTGCTACACATCTTCTGGTGTTTTACTTTTTAAAATCGGATGACTCGTTCCGGAGTTAGGGTGAAATATGTTTACGTACCTTGCTAATTTAGGGGCAAAAAATTGCTACGCCCATAAAAAAAATCTGGACCTGATGGAAAAAACTGAAAACGGATTCGAGTTTAGCGCATCAAAATCCATATAGTCCACATAGTTTTATTCAAAGGAGGATTTTACTGCTGAGCAGTGTAATTTTTATACTTTGTCTTGGGAAAAAAATTCGAATATATGAATACGTTTAATTATAAATACGGTCATGATTAGACCTGAACATTTTTAAAAGAAATCTTGATTCCACGCCGATATATAGTTGTTCTCCTGTATATATACAAAAATTTATTATAGTACTTAATGATTAGATAAATGCCCAATTGTCTTAGTTGTTGACCAAATAATAATGGGTGATTTTATAAGAACTATCGGAAATTAAAAAAAAAGAAAACACACAAAATTCAGAAAAATGCATGAAATATTTATTTGGATTGATAGTTGGGTCGATATAATTTAATGTTTGAAGATTATTTCATGCAAATGTTGGCCGCGGCTGCGCCTCAAATGGTCCATCCGCTTAGTCCAATTTTGGCATACTCTTTCCAACATTTCGGCCGGTATCTCACGAATAATGTTGGCAATGTTGGCTTCCAGTGCGTCAATCGAAGCGGGCTTGTCGCTATAGACATTAGCCTTAACATAGCCCCACAAAAAATTGTCTAGAGGCGTTAAATCGCACGATCTGGGCGGCCAATTGACTGGTCCCAAGCGTGAAATAAACTGTTCACCGAACTCGCCTCTCAATTGGTCCATTGTTTCGCGTGCTGTGTGGCATGTGGCACCGTCTTGTTGAAACCACATGTCATGCAAGTCAAGCTCTTCCATTTTGGGCAAAAAAAAGTTTGTTATCATCGCACGGTAGCGCTCACCATTCACAGTAACGTTGTGATTCGCATCATCTTTGAAGAAATACGGCCCAATGATGCCGCCAGCCCATAATCCGCACCAAACGGTTGTTTTTTGTGGATGCATTGGTAGCTCTTGCAATGCTTCTGGCTGCTCTTCACTCCAAATACGGCAGTTTTGCTTGTTCACGTATCCATTCAACCAGAAATGAGCCTCGTCGCTGAACACAATTCTTCGATAAAAAAGTGGATCTTCATTTAACTTTTCAAGAGCCCATTCACCAAATATTTGGCGTTGTGGTAGGTCGTTTGGCTTCAATTCTTGCACCAGCTGTATCTTATAAGGCTTCACACCCAAATCCTTCCGAAAAATTTTCCACGTAGTGGAGTAACAGAGGCCCAATTGCTGCGAACGGCGCCGAATCGATAATTCACGGTCATCACCAACACTGGCCGATACGGCTGCGATATTTTCTTCAGTTCGCACTCTACGTAAGCGTGTTGGTGGTTTAATGTCCAACAATGTAAATTTGGTGCGAAATTTTTTTACAATAGCCCGAATAAAAGCCTCAGTAGGTCGATTAAACTGACCATAAAATGGAAGAAGCGCGCGATGAACTTTCTTAACAGAGCACGCATTTTGGTAATAAAATTCAATAATTTGCAAGCGTTGTTCGTTTGTAAGATGATTCATGATTAAATTATAGACCAAACTGAAGATGTTTGACAGTGACACAAGATACAAAACGTGCGCGAGCTGTCAAAACTAGTGTTGCCAAAAAGATAATAGCAAAAAAATCACTCGTTAGAAGATGTGCCATCCTTGTATCAAATCTAATATTTTATTGAGTCTTTGGCGCCCCAATTTATATAAATTTTATTGTACTTATTTATTTATAATCAAAGAAGACTACAATTGTAATGGGTCCCTTCCCGACTTCCTGAAGTGTTTCAGCAACAGAGTGTTTAGAACACCAATAACTAGACCTGTCTAGCACCGAAAAACGCGCCAATTCTCATCCTTAGTAATTGCTAGCATCGGAATTAATTATAATGAACACGCTTTCTATTTTCTTTGTTAACAAATTCAGCGGAATAGTGGGAATTCCCGTCATCAAAGTAATGATGGCAATTCCCGCTTATATTCAAATTTAAATTAAGCTGAATGTGTTAACAACACTGTGCCGACAATAAAAAATTTAAAGTTGGCAACGCAATGCTGCACAACTCAACAAACACAAATGACAAATGTTAGCAATAATACAAGATATGATTTTCATCTTAGCCAGGATACTCCATGACCTGTAATTAATACGGTAAACCAGGGTGAGTGGTTATGCTACTTTGGGCAAATATTTGACAAGTGTGAACGTACCTTTAATGTTGCTGCGCACACATCAAATTTATGTTTTTATTAATATTTTTTTAAACTTGTATTTACGTTCATAAACAACAAATTTGTTTTAATTTCTATTCCGTTGTTAAACATGCAGGTAAAGCGGATTTTAAGTCCAGGATTAACATCAATAATTAACTATAATCGGCTAATCTTTTAATATCATTATTTGAGTACTAATACATTTTGATGTTTTCAAATGGCAGCATAAATCTTGTAAAAATGGTCATACTACTATATATATTCAAATGTGAGACTTTAATGAACGCAGTTTCATACAAAACCAGAAGAAGAAAATCTGTTGTATATTCCTATAACAAATAAAATTTGGTGCATTTTGGTGGAAAAACATCGAATCATATTTAGTTCTGAGGCAAGAAGATCAGTTCATTTTAGCAGACAAGATTTGATACTCTTGTCTAATTGGTGAACTAAACAAAAATTGCAATAAAATGTTGAATTTGACAATTTAGGTCTTGTAAAACTTATAAAATAAATTATGGTTTTTATATGTAGACCAATTAGTTTTAACACTTTGTAAGCTGAATATTTAGAGAACCGAAATCTTAACCTTTATCTGAACTCGGGGTCATGTGCAAGTAAAAATTATTTGGTCGCGTTCTTGTTGCTTGCGCACGTCTTAGAATTGTTTTATTAAATTTTCATAGTTTTCAGTATCATTATTAGAATAATCTATTTTATTATGTTTTCCGCAACAAATATTATTTTCGAATTCGATATATATGAAATTTTACGAAATTTTGATAAGTATCGAATGCGATAATCTGACCCTGGTGTTGCAATTATATATCCCCGAAGTTAATTGTGACACAGTTTCAAAAATATATTGGAGAATAAAATCAATGTTTAAAAAACTGCAACAAAATAACACAATTGTACAGAACTAATTTCCGTATTAATTCATACATACATATGCATGTGTGTATGTATGTATTCTTCTATTTGTAACTTATGTTTTCAAAGCTTTCAATTATTACGTCATTAACGTTATATTGTAGCAACATAATATATTGAATAATCATAAACATTAATGACAATTAACACATCATTTCACTAAATTATTATTATCAATACATATGATTTATATAGTTAAATACATACACACATGCATGCACACACATGTATGTATTCAGACATGTAATTGCTTAAAAAAATTTAATTTATGTTAATAACATAACAGTTGAATGGATTTGAGTGAACATTTTGAACCCTTTATCATTTTATTTTAGGCAAATTTGATTATAATTATGCATGGATTTGTAATTCATTTGAAATTTGTAACGAAATAAATTGTGACAGCTAATTTGACAGTTTTAGTTTCAGTTTACATTAATTTTGTTTAGCAGTAATTTTTATCTATTGACATGACGAGTTTCAAATAACCAGTAGTTAAGATATTATATTTATTCATTTACAGTGTGATCACATCCAAAATGCAATCGGAATATGTTGATTGCACAAACTGTTTAACATTGAAATTGTGTTTAAGAATATTACAAAATCAGCTATTCGTTGCTGACTGCTTTATTTAGGGCTTATTTTAATACCTATAAATTATAGATGATGCAAGAAATGATGGCCAAAATTTTGAATAACGGATAATAATGAAAACTTTTGATTTTAAATGGCATGAAAAAATTGAGGTTTGAGTCATAAAAAGATTCAAAACTTTTCTTTTATAAATTCGAAGATATCAAAGGAAAGCGCCTTAAATATTTCTAAAGCCCGTCATACTTTTGAATTTCTATCGAAATTCCTGTATTACGGAAAATTCAAAATATTCGCTCACACATGCTACGTCATTTTTACGGTTTTCTATTTTATTTTTTTTTTAATTCGAAGATGTGTTATTAGTTTATAATTATGACACGGTATTTATATACAACCATGTCACAGATGCCGTTCGGAATGAGCTTAATTTCGGTTTTCCATTCCGTACGAATTTATTTGCGATGCTTGAGATTCCGCTCGTTTTTATCAAACCGAAAAAAAAAATTACAAACGTTTTTTTATGTTACTGATTTGGCAACGTTATCAATCTGCGGCAACACCATAATTACTTAGGAAAATAAACACCACTATAATATGACAAAGGATCATATTATGATCATCTGTCGATCCCAAGTACAAGGTAAATATTTTATTCGTATTCTTTCACGCATGTTCGAACATGCAACACCATAATTACTTAGGAAAAGTACTTAGGAAAATAAACACCACTATAATATGACAGAGGATCATATTATGATCATCTGTCGATCCCAAGTACAACGTAAATATTTTATTCGTATTCTTTCACGCATGTTCGAATGAATAAGGAAACGTTCGTACGACAAAAGAAATAGTGCAATGCAGCGTAAATAAATGCTGATGATTTGTTTTCTTTCGAAATTTTTTTGAAAGAAATTATAAAAAGATAAAATAAACTAATTTCTTTACTGCTAAAAGGTAGTTTCATATATTTATCTGCGTTGTAGAAGTACGCCCACAATTGTCAATAATTTCCTCGAAATAGCGTTACCACTAAACAGCAAAGAAATATATTTTGATTTTGATACATATTTCTTAAGTAAAAAAAAATTTATAAATAATTAATAATCAAAAGGATTTGATGCTGTTTAACTACATAAACACTTGTCTGAATTAAAATATTTTTCAATCGTGTTAAGGGGTTACGTTTTATTAGCATATATTTTCCCAAATTAAAATTTTTAATTCTCTGAAGAATTCATAGAAATGAGTGACGAAAAACACATTATTTTCTAAAAAATAAAAACACCTAAAGCTTAAAAGTTTTAGAGAATATAATTAATTGTAAGAGCTTATGAAATGCAGACTTATTGACATGTTTAACTTGGAAAAAACAAAATAAAGTTTATAAAAATTAAAAAAGTTTTTTAAATGAAGAAAAAACTATGATTTTGCAAAAAACGGTATTTATTGCTTCATATGTAATTATTGGCCAATAAAACACATTTCACCAAATGAAGTACGATAGGAGATTGCTAAGATTAATTGTAAAAAATCACCAGGATATGACTCTATTGATGGAAAAGTAATACAAGCATTGCCTAAGAAAGCTATTATATTTCTTACGCTTATATTTAATTCAATTTTGAGGCTAAATCCTTCTCCTTCGCAATGGCAATGTGCGCAAGTGGTAATGGTTCCTAAACCTGGAAAGCCAGAAAATGTTGTAACATCATATCGTCCGATAAGTTTGCTAGTCACATTCTCCAAAGTATTTGAAAGAATATTTCTGAAAAGAATGTTACCTATACTAGAAAAAGAAAATATAATACCAGAGTACCGATTCGGGTTTAGACAAAGGCATGGCACTCCTGAACAAGGCCATCGTATTGTAAATTTTATAAGGAATTCCTTGGAAAACAAAAGATATTGTTCAGGTGTATTTTTGGATGTACAACAAGCATTTGATGGAGTCTGGCATGCAGGACTACTATATAAGATAAAAAAAACTACTTCCAACACATTTTTACCTAGTACTTAAATCTTATATCAGCGAAAGGTATTACTATGTTAAGGTCAACAGAGATTCTTCTGGAATTTACAGAGTCAAGGCCGGTGTCCCTCAGGGTAGTGTGTTAGGCCCAATTTTATACACTATTTTTACATCGCATATGCCCCTAATAAATAATGTTTTAGTTGCAACTTACGCTGATGATACAGCTGTATTAGCTGCTGACAAAAATTCGGACGTTGCATCACTATATATTCAAAGAGAGCTTGATGAAATAGGAATTTGGTTAAATAAATGGAAGATAAAAGTCAACACCGAAAATCTTTACACGTAACGTTTACTTTGCGTCGTGGAAATTGCTAACGGGTATCAATTAACAACAATGATATTCCGCAATCTGAAACAGTCAACTATTTAGGCATGCACATTGATCGCAGGCTCACATGGAAAAACCACATTAAAGCTAAGAAGCAGCATCTTGGTTTCAAGTTCAAGCGTCTATTTTGGTTACTAGGTCCCAAATCAAAACTAAGTCTCGAGAATAAGATACTTTTATACACAGTAATGTTAAAACCAGTGTGGACATACGGTATACAGTTGTGGGGAACGGCCAGCAATTCTAACATTGAAATTGTACAGAGGTTTCAGTCTAAAACATTGAGGTCTTTAGTTAATGCTCCATGGTTTGTATGAAACAAAATAATTCATGATGACTTGCCAATTCCGATGGTTAAAGAAGAAGTTAGAAATTATAGCGAAAATTACTTGGAGAGGCTGAGTAATCGTTATAACTCATTGGCAATAATGCTATTAGATGACACAAATGAAGTATGGAGACTGAAAAGGAACCACATACTAGACTTGCCATTCCGTAATTAATTAACTACACATAAATTTAATTCATATATGTTAATATTTTTATAGATAAAAGTTGAAAATTTATAAACTTAAAAAAAAAAACTTTTGTATTGTATATTGTTGTTCTTACTGGAGTTCAACAATGCATGTTATTCTTTATTTTAAAAAATTTACTTATTATCCTTGGATAGATTGTAAATAAAATTAATTTAAAAAAAAAATTTGTAATTATTGGTTTACATATGCATAGATATTTTATTCAAAAAATAATACAAAAGGACTGTGATGAAAATTTTGAACATCTTAAGGGCACTTGTTCAAAATCATTGGTGTCATGTTGATAGCATGAATGCATCAGTGTTCCAAAAATTGTACCTACGGCAGAATATTCAAATATACAAACGCTGGTAGTATTTGTATAAATAAAGAAAGCAAAAAAGGACGTTATTCTGTTTGTGTACTTTTTACACTACTAGAATAGTGTACGCAATATAATCCAACGTAAGGATCAAAATACGCAATAAAGTTTGTCGTCTTTATGGACAAAGAAAACAATTCTTTGTATGAAGTTCGTGTACGTTATTTTTAACGTTCATTTAGCGTTTGTAACAACAAGTTCATAAAATTGTACCTTTTTTGGCACCAATTAATTGTACCAAAAAATTGTTGTGATAAATTTTTAGATTTTCTCTGCTTCTAAATTATACACAATTTTATTAGTTTGTTACATTCCATTTTTGAAATTATTGTTTTAATATATAAAATTCTTTTCAGATTTATAACAGATTAATAAAGCAAATTTATAAACAAAAATTTATTTTATAAGCCTGTACAAATCAATGTTTCTAATTAACCTGTAAGAATTTTATTATAAATTGTGTTATTTAATATGCAATAATAATTTTTCTAATAAAATTACATTAAAAAAAATTTCTAACTGTCGTAATAATAGAAAACTGAATGAAGTTATTTGTAATTGTTTGAATATAAACAGGTGAATGTAGAAAAACTAAGTCACAAAATTATAATAACAAACACGAATTAGAATTAAAAGAATTTAAAATCTTAGAATTAAAGGAATTAAAAAATCTTTGCCTACAGTATTCTTTTTTTATTCATAAAAATTATGAGAGTCTAATATCAGCGTAATAAAACAAAATTTCATATGAAATTTGATCTATTACACTCTTAGAAGCCTCTCATAATTTTTATGAATAATAGTGCTATGCGCTAAGTACCTTTTCTCGAACACTGATATCCACAAGAAGCTTTTATCATAATTTACTTTTCAATAATCCCATTAAACAAGTTTGAAAAACGAAAAGGTGCTTTAATGATTTAAGTATTTTTCTTTTTTTTTTTTCATTTCGTTAATATAATACAGTAGATGTAAATCATAATTCAGTTGCATAGTTTTGTTAACGGTTCATTTAGTAAGCAATTATTACTGAAAGATAAAATGATTGATAGTAACGAGCTTACACTCAAAAATAAAACGAAGTGTACAAGCAAAATACTTATCTAAGAATATATTTTCAAGTTCAAGCAAATTGTTACATACTTTTTTCTAACATATAGATTTTATGTACATAAAAATTATTAGGTTTTATTTGTAGCCAAACGGTAATATCGACCATTTTTAAATTATGCAACTATTTTTTTTAAGAACCGAGAGATTTAACGATATCAAATTTAGTTCGAAATATTTGCGGAGAGCACAACATTTAGTTTGCCAACATTTCAATGGTTATTCTGAATTTAATTTCACACTTTTTTATCTTATGTAAATGCACTACACATTTTCTTGTGGTACATTTTTAATCATAATATTGTTTACAAATAGTGATGAAACATATATAGTTTGAAAGGAATGTTTATCTAGATTTGCACCATATAAATATGCACAGTATATCTGAATTTTTTTCAAAATTTTAGTATAAAGTGGTAAAAGAACGTCTTTAATACGAAAATATATAAAACTATAGTTTTCGATTACGTTTTTGTTTTAAACTTTGAAAACCCCTCTTATTAAACTTTTATTAACATTTTGGGAAAAAGAATCTTAACGAAATTAAAATCAAAAAGTCTTAAAACAACATATTCCCAAAAATGTACTAATTTCATAATGAAAAATCAACTTATTTAATATTTTAGTTTTATAAATAATAATTCTTCTAAACATTAACGAAAATTTATTTTATTTGAGGACATGTTCACATTGATAAAGAAATTATCTGAATTGGAGGGTTAAACAAGTAAAAGTGCTATATTCGGCTGTGCCGAATCTTATATACCCTTCACCAACGTACGTCTGGCATTACATATATTTTTAAGAATTAATTTTGTGCTTTCTAATTTATAAAATAGTTTCAGTAAACTAAAAAAAAGACTTCAGTCGCATTTCTTGGTTACTTTTATATATTAAAAATATTCAAAATTGCCCACCCCTGGAAACGAAATTTTAATTTTTCCAATTTCCTTTACCAATTCATAATCTGTGGTCTGATATCACAATATATTGCAGTTATCCAACCCTGGAATCGGAATTTTAATTTTTTTAAAACTTTTGATACCAATTTTGTTTTACCAGAATAAAAAATAATTTTAACCAGGAAAAAACGACGTTAGTTGATTTTTGGTTATTTTAAAGTATAAAAAATTAAATTTTCTAACCCTGGATGAGAAATTTTAATTTTTAAAATGTTTTTCTTCAATGCAAATCTTCATGATATATAAAACGGTTTTATTTAAGAAAAACTCAAAAATTTTAAACGTTTTAGTTATTATATGTACCACAAAATACCGAATATGCCAAAGAAAAACTTTTAATTTCCCATCCCTGGAAAAAAAAAATTTGTTTAGTTTTAAATAGACAATTGGGGAGTCCTAAGGCACGAAATAGGTTCAATTTATAAATAAACAAAAATTAATTGGTTTTTAGTGTTAATTTTGCGTCAAGAAATAGGCCTAAGCTTCCCAGCTCTGGAACCGTCCTTCCGATTTTCTGAATTTCAATACCACTCTATCTTAGCTCATTTCCAATCGGTCAGTCCAAGTACGAAGTCTCTAGCTCTCCTTGGGGCTTGGGAAAACCGATTTCACGTACAGACAGACGGACAGACAAACGGACATTGCTCAATCGTCATCGCTTTTCATAAGAATCCAGAATATATATACCTTATAGGGTCGCATATTAATATCGAAGAAATTACACACGGAATGACAAACCTAAATATACTCTTTCACTTTTTTGTGAAGGGTATAAAAATGTTTGTCGCCCGGCATTAAAGCTGTCAAAGAAATTGGTGAAAATGCCCTTGATCCCTTGAATATTTATTTTTATCTAAAAATTCGTTATAGAAATTTTTTTCTCAATGCAAACAAAGTACATGTTTCTAAATTTATTTTCGTGAGTGTACATAAATAAACTGGTGATGATGAGATACTGAGCGATCTGTACACAGTGAACATAATATATGGACAAACATAAATATAAACAGGGAAAGCAGAAATCTTTCCGGCAGGTATTATCACATTTTTAAACCTCTAAATAATAATGAAATTTATTTCTATATTGATACCTGTTTCATAAATAACTGATAGTCAGATATATAGAATCCAATATGATTGAAAACAGTTTAACTCAATAAACACTTGTATGAATTAAAATGTTTCTTATTAATATTAAATATTTGCCCAAATGTTACCGTATCCTAAGACATCATACTTTATGAGCTTCAAAATAAAACGAAAACTTTACAATATGCGTGTAAATTTTAACGCAAACAGGAACATCATTTCATTAATAATTTATATAATTTATTTCTGTGTCTAAAAGATATATCGTTGCCTAAAACGCTAAGCCCCTTAAACTCTTACAGACTTAAACATTCATGGTACAATTAAAAAAAGAAAAAAACAACTACGCTCGAAAAAAGATAAAACTTTAAAGAAGTTATTTTGAAACAATGCTGAATAGAGGAAAATAGCGCCTTCACACATCACACAAGCATTATATGTATATTTATTTATCCGCACAGCAGCTCTGATTAGGTCAACATTAAGCCTCATTGGCAATTAATAATTGCCAAATACTTTTAAATGCAGCCAGAACACTGATCGTTTACTCTCTTCTGAGTTTTGTGTGGCTGTGGCGAAATATGAATACAAATCTAAATGCATACAAATTTTCGAATTTATTTTATATATTATAACTGGCCTTAGAAGAATTAAAAAATTATGCTCGTTATTAAGTTTTACAGATCAATACATTATTTATTGCCCGAATTTGTTGACTATTCCTTTAATTTTATTCTTGTGAAGTATGATTCTTTTTCGGAATTCACAAGGAAAAAAGTTTCCTGTATTAGACTTTTGGGATTATATAAATTAAGTAAATTGCAAATAAATAAATAAGTGTAATGAAAATAAACCACGTAGAACGATAAGGTAAGAAAATAAAAAGATTTTAGCACTGTTTTTAAGTGTAGCCACACCACTGATCGTTTACTCTCTTTCGGGAGTAAACTTGCACTAGTTAACTTCTACCCTTTAGTTAGCTGTATAGGAGTGCGAATCTTCTGAGTAATTTTCCGTGGTTAACCACGTTGCCACTTCTTATGTGAAGTCACAAGCACAGTTGCCACTGTGGTACAACTGAACCAAAAATTGTTGTTTATTTTACCTTTGGCTCGCTGGTTAATTTTTTTTCTTTTATGAAAAGTTAACGATTATAATAACAATAACAAATTTTGAAAGTTTTATCATGCCTGTAAAAATGTATTTACGAAAATTATTACTATTCACATAAAGTAAAAGATTTGATTCGTTTACAACACTTGATAGTAATCGATTATTACCTACCCACAGTAGTAAATCAAAAAGCTATATTGGAAACACTGATCGATTGTTACTTTTGTTTACAAGTCAGAAATTGACACTTGACTTCAGTGTAAAAAGTATTGTATTATGCTGGTATGCAAATAAAATTGAAAAAATTGGTTCTCCTTTTTTATTTTGGTTCTTTTTTTATGGATTTTGGTCCCGAAGAAAAATTTATAGTGGCAACCGTGATCATAAGTCACATACAGTCAGTCACAGGAAGAGTAAGATACTAGTTAACAACATCGCCGCAATGATCGCAGTGATTAGTCGGCATCTGCGCACCGATATCTTGCAAATTTATTTGCAAAGTATTTAAATACAATTGCAAAAATTTATATTTCTGGTTTCCCTGCATATACTCGTACATGTATTCAAGTAAAAATTTATGTATTTGCAAAGTAACAAAGCATTTATATAAATAGATCACTGGGTTAAGACAAGTTAACAACACATGATAAATGGTATGAACGTTGGGAAATACTAACGCCACCTGTTTTGAGGAGAATTATGTTGAAATGGCCCTTTAGACTGTCTACTCATATATAAGATAATCTTTTGTAATTCATTTTGTTTGTGTAGTGAAAAAGGCAACAAAGTTTTTAGTTCAGTTGAGTTTAAAAATCAAACGAGATTTGTGTTGTTAAGATGAAGATTTATGTTTCAAAACTATGCTGCAAGTAAAATGATAATGACTTAAAAACTTCAAAAACATCAATTAATTATTTTTATAATTTAATTAATTTTTCACGCTGTTAAGAGTGTCAAGCTTTTATTATCCATATTTGTTTTAAGCCAGCAAAAGCTTGGTAGTGACATGAGGCTGTTAAACTTACTCGGCACAAGACGTATGCACTCTTAAACATTTAAATTTTTTGGGAAGAAGTCTGATAATGTCTTTAGTGTAATTCAATTTGATTTGAATATAAATACTCGCCTATTATAGAAAATTTATTAATTTATAGGCATTAATGTCAAGCGTATATCACATTGAATTATAATTAATAGTTTGATATTAATAACCAAAAATTACAAAATATATAAATGGCTTGAGCTAAACACATACACAAAAACAATGTTCACATATATTTTAATATAAAATTCAAAATATATGTTTGACTTGAGTAAAATGTGACAAAACAATTTTAAGAAATATTCATGACATGAGATACATAATCACCGTCGTCACAGGGATTTGTTCTGAGATATCTATTACTATTTAGCATTGATGCACTTCTCGTATGAAATTTTCTCATAAAAATTTTTATAAATAGAAACTGTTTTCACATTCAATTCAGCCAATTAAATAGTGGTAAAAACAAAATACACAAGAGTACTAATGAGAAAGTGTAGCGGCTTCCGAAAATAGCGCTGTTTTACTCTACATTAATCCGTAGATTATTTATTATGTCTTTCCAACAGTAGCCTATTAATTATAATTCAATGTGAATATTTATTAATATAGAGTTCGTTATTTAAAATTATAATTTAAATGTTTTTTATAGCACAGCATTAGAGTCCTTGTTTTAGCATTATCTGTTTTATCGGCAACTAAGATTTGACGGCGAAGAACATTAAAATGTGTTGACATTTCTGTTCAGTAAAGTTTGACAAGCCATCATAAATCATTTAAGGCCAGAAAAACGCTTCCGAATTGTGGAAATTTATCAATAAGAAAAATTGTCATAATTGGAGAGAAGACGGATTGTCTTTAACCCGTTAAAGATTACAATTAAAATGGATTGTTTTGTGGCACCATCATTGGCCCTTATTTCTTTCAAGACTATCAAGCTGTAGTTACTGCGAATGGCGAGTGTAATTCGATTCATGCTGACTGAATTTTTATTATTATTATTTTTTTTTTTCAAAAGTTATTGTATTGACAATGTTTGGTTCCAAAAGTAAAACAGCGCAAATAGCCCAGCGCGCTTATCAATCGATTTAATGCAAAATCAATTTTATGACTTTATTTGCAGAAGCGATTCTGTGACACCGTACACCCAGATGTGTAGGAAAAAGTCGGATATACTTCACATATCATATTATAAAAATAAATATCATGACTGTAACAAAAAAAACTTATTCTAAAAATAAGTGTAAATATTTTGTCTCATATTATCATTTCAATTTCTCTTGCTAGTCACATTCTCCAAAATATTTGAAAGAATATTTCTGAAAAGAATGTTACCTATACTAGAAAAAGAAAATATAATACCAGAACACCAATTCGGGTTTAGACAAAGGCATGGCACTCCTGAACAAGGCCATCGTATTGTAAATTTTATAAGGAATTCCTTGGAAAACAAAAGATATTGTTCAGGTGTATTTTTGGATGTACAACAAGCATTTGATGGGGTCTGGCATGCACGACTACTATATAAGATAAAAAAAACTACTTCCAACACATTTTTACCTAGTACTTAAATCTTATATCAGCGAAAGGTATTACTATGTTAAGGTCAACAGATATTCTTCTGGAATTTACAGAGTCAAGGCCGGTGTCCCTCAGGGTAGTGTGTTAGGCCCAATTTTATACACTATTTTTACATCGGATATGCCCCTAATAAATAATGTTTTAGTTGCAACTTACGCTGATGATACAGCTGTATTAGCTGCTGACAAAAATTCGGACGTTGCATCACTATATATTCAAAGAGAGCTTGATGAAATAGGAATTTGGTTAAATAAATGGAAGATAAAAGTCAACACCGAAAAATCTTTACACGTAACGTTTACTTTGCGTCGTGGAAATTGCTCACGGGTATCAAGTAACAACAATGATATTCCGTAATCTGAAACAGTCAACTATTTAGGCATGCACATTGATCGCAGGCTCACATGGAAAAACCACATTAAAGCTAAGAAGCAGCATCTTGGTTTGAAGTTCAAGCGCCTATTTTGGTTACTAGGTCCCAAATCAAAACTAAGTCTCGAGAATAAGATACTTTTATACACAGTAATGTTAAAACCAGTGTGGACATACGGTATACAGTTGTGGGGAACGGCCAGCAATTCTAACATTGAAATTGTACAGAGGTTTCAGTCTAAAACATTGAGGTCTTTAGTTAATGCTCCATGGTTTGTATGAAACAAAATAATTCATGATGACTTGCCAATTCCGATGGTTAAAGAAGAAGTTAGAAATTATAGCGAAAATTACTTGGAGAGGCTGAGTAATCGTTATAACTCATTGGCAATAATGCTATTAGAGGACACAAATGAAGTATGGAGACTGAAAAGGAACCACATACTAGACTTGCCATTCCGTAATTAATTAACTACACATAAATTTAATTCATATATGTTAATATTTTTATAGATAAAAGTTGAAAATTTTTGTATATAATGTATTATTATAAATTTAAAAAAAACTTTTGTATTGTATATTGTTGTTCTTACTGGAGTTCAACAATGCATGTTTATTCTTTATTTTAAAAAATTTACTTATTATCCTTGGATAGATTGTAAATAAAATGAATTTAAAAAAAAAAAAAAAAAAATTCTCTTGCAGCAAATTATTGTTTAATTTTCACTTTTTAATTGACTGTCAGTTAAGAACATCGACTATAAAAAATACTACATATTTTTATTTCTATTCACTGCTTTAATATCTTTATAATAATTAATTATTGTAAAGTTAGAGGATAGAGCTCTGGAGTAAAGGCCATCAGTTCAATTTTTTTAATCAACAATTGTTTGCATTAAAGATGCGATTATTACGGAATTTCCTTCCCTGATGTACACATTTTTTTACTAAGCGGAAAGTTTCAGACAAAATAGTATTTTATTCTGATTTTCGTTAGATGACGTTTTACATTTTTTAGCTTCTCAAACAAGGCATGTAACAATTTCCATCTGTTATGTTTTCGAAACGTACTAAGTTTTTTTTTAACAGTAGAACCGCCCTCGTTTGTTTTCATTAATTTTCCCACCTTTTATTATTATCTACAATAAGAAACAATTTTAAACAGATAAAAAAACTATAATTGTTTGACTAATTGATACTGTAGCTGTTTTTTTCTCTTTTTGTTAGTTTCGGAATCAAATGATTTTATTGCTGATGTGAAATTCAAATGAAATGAATAATAGAAACAAATAACAACAACAAATAAAATGAAAAGAAAAGCATTATGCAATATTATTACCGCATTTTTTTAATATATTATATTTTTTTAAATTTTCATTTGTTTGATTATATTAATACGTGTGTATGTGTGTTAACTGTATACAACCGTGAGTTGAACGAATATAAATAAAATTTTTACGTCAAAATATACGTGCATAATTTTATATGCATGTGGAATGCATTTAGAAAATTATGGATCACTAAAAGTTTTCCACCAAATATGACAAGTCAATGTTTGATGGGGAAACAATTTTCTTCAAATATATTTTATTTAATCGGCTCCCCTACGCACCATACCTCCAACTTTTAAATTTTTTAATGACCTCCTATGCCAAACTTGCAACCTTATCCATTCTTTATCAAATGCTTCGACAATTCGCGCTGAAGCTTGTCAGAGCCGGGTTTCTGGCTTAACATGACGTTATTAAAATTTATTTGGCACCCTGATTTTCGGTTTGGCAACATGACTATTTACAAGATAATTGGCTATTTTATTGGCTACATATATTTGATGGCCCATTTATTTGTTTTGAAAATTATTTAAACAGAATTAAATACTAAATATTGAAATGGCGGAAGAAGATATTGAAATCTTCGGAAATTTTATTCTTCACATATAAAAGATGATTTTAAAAGCAGTGATAGAATTTCGGAAAAAATTTTTATTATTTTTACAATCATTTATATTTAGGAAGTGTGTAAATTCACTACCACAAAGTACTTTCGCTGTTAGGAAAATTTTCTTAGAAAAGTTCTTCATTCACGAATCAACTTCAGATGTTTATGAAACACAAGGGTCAAAATTACTTTTCGTTAATTATTTCGTCAATATTAAATATAATAATATTTTCATGTCCATAATCCATTTAATTTAAATCAGGTATGGCCAAGAGCTTATTTTTGTAAGGCTGGGCCCGCTTCAGCTGCACTTTATATGATGGTGAATCTCTTTAATAATAGGTTATCGTGGAAAGAGCGTCTTTAATCATTTAATTTAATTATATTATTTATTTATTCTTTCATTTAAATGTACAAAATATGAATTATAATTCACGGTGTTATAAGTTATAAATGTAATCACACACGTTTCAGTGTTAAATAAATTGAATTTGCAAAGAAGGAATTCCTTATAAAAGGATAATGATGAATGTCAGGACAATTAAGTCTAATATTGTGTTTAAACATGCATTTTTAATTGAGTCAATTTAATTTTATTTACGCAATTAAGTCTAGTGTTCACACACACTCAATTTAGCTGACTCAATTATCATTTGACAACTGAAAAAAACATTGTTTTTATTTGTTTCGGGAATACTCGTGTTTGAGCTCTTGGAGTCATTGCGCTTTATTAATTGACTTATTGCATGATAAACTGTAGTCAATTAAGGCCTTAATTGCAAAAAATGCCCTAATTGCCCAATTAAGGAGTATGTCTGAACACGGTATAAAACGTTCTAAGTGTTTAATATATTTATATATTACAATCTATATATGTTTCTTTTTTTTAATCTTAAAAACGATACAGTTTTTTTTTTTCAACTAAAAAACAATATAATGGGGGCAAGTTTTAAAAGTTCCTTTACTCAAAATTTATTAAAATCTTGTCCTTGTCCTTGTCTATAAGCAATTTATGTCATGAGACAAAACATGAATGTTAGATAAAATAGCGATATTCTTGCAATTTCCATATGAGGACGCATTCCCCATCTGACGGATTGAAAACTATTGATGTAGTCAGAATGAATATTTATGCCGGATTCCCTCCATCTGATCTGCTAATACCCAAAATGGGGTACAACTACCAGTGCTTAATTAGCCCGTAGCTTCAAAGTCTATTTTACGTTAGATCGAAGACAGCAGAGAAGCTAATTGCTGAAAGTAGGGTATCTAATTTTTTTGATTTACTGGAGTATCATCACCGTGTGGATTGCTTGACTGGTTTATCTTTACCATAATGTATTTTTTTTATGACGATAACAGGAATATCGTTACCGAAACGTGCGTATATAATGCACTATCAGCTTCAGAGCTCAGTCATTTGTAGCCGATTGCTCAGTGAAATCGGTTAATTATATTACAGGCAACATTGAAATCAAATACCGGCAAACATTTCCCCCTCCCCATAACCCATTTTCCTACTTACAATACAAGGCCCTGCATATGAAGTGGTCGTCCCCTGAATGCTGATCCAAGACAAAAAGGGAATGTACTGGTTGCCAAAAATAAAATCGTTCGTTTGAAATTAAATTTTTTTAAATTTTCTTTAAACTTTCAAAGGTATTTTGAATATATAATTTTAATAAAATCTTGCACAAAAAGCAATTTGAACTTCTCAAACCAAATTACTTTTATTAAAATTATATTTATGGTCGTGGAGTATAAATGATTTTAATGGGAACTGCAAAAGCAGCGATACACTGATATCTATACACCCTTCTCCCACCAACGGCGGACGGCATAAAACAATTACAAAATAAATAAATTTATATACTAATCACATCACAATCTCAATCATCTGCTAATCGTATATTTTGTGCACATACAAAATTTATAAATTTATTTTACGTTGTCGTCTGATGACTACACAATTGGCAATAATATTGTGTTGTTGGTTTAATGCAGCAATAAAAGCTTTTCTTCTTTTTTTTACTATTTCAATAAATATTCTGAAATTGTTTCCGGCAATATTTTTGAAAATAACTTTTTTAGCTTTAAATCTTTTATCACATACAACTAAATAACTTTTGGACTCTTAATAACGCAAAATTAAGAAACTACTTTTTAGCAATGCAAGTTCCGAAACACGAAGACTGCTCGAAATAATTCAATTATTGATTGCAATAAGATTAAGCAAAGTAAACAGGACAACTTTATATAACCACATGACATGATGGACAAATATTATAATATGTAGAATAACTTTATTTTGGTAACAATATGATTTGGCTAAACATCTACGCAACTCAATTATGGTATGTTCAGTGTTGCCATATATGAAAATTTATTTTATTTTGGAAGTCTTTTGGGAGTTCACAGAGATAAAGAATTTTAAGAATTAATTTCAAAATTGTACGTTTCGATTTCTTCTTTTACAATTATTAACACAAACTGGTTGTCAAAACTCACTTGCACTGATAGTCGGGACACAGGCTGCATTAAACTGGCATTGAATTTCATATAAAACATGCTTTTGAAGAAGAAAGATAAGAACCGCAAAACACTCATATTTCTTGAGGATATAAAAAAAATGCAAGAGCTTTTTAAACACAATTCCACTGAATTAGATACAACTTTTATGCATTTAGTGAACTCTGATGAGTTTTTCACAACCACAATTACATCTTTAAGATGTCGCGCTAAGATTTATCAGAGATCAGCTGTTTAAATTGAACCAAATATTGTCAGACAAATAGAAGAGTAAAATTGCAAGCAATCCCATAATCAATTTGCGATATATGAGCGAAAAAGTATTGAAGTGTTAATTAAAGTTCGATTTCTTTTAACTCGATAAATAACGCTTTCATGTATATCTTCAAATTGCGAACCAATTTCGACGAAGTTAGGGAACAATTTTTTATAACACTTTAATACGATCGAATTTTTGAGAAAATTTAATATTAATAGAAGAAATTAAACGGGTGTGTCCTATGTCGTATTCATAAATCCAACCATGATGCACAATATTAATTATAAATAAAACAAAAAGTGTTTAGAGAATTATCTTCTATCTATTATATATATTTCTATTATGACAGAAGGATATATGAAAATTATCGGTGACACAAAATAGCGGTCAAAGGCTCGCTACGGCTTCGGTGCGTTTCAATGACTGTGAGATATAATTGAGGTTCAATGTGATTAATGTGCCGAATTATTCTTGTTTAGCTACTGAATCGTTCTTGGCTAATTGAAGTACAATTTTTCCTTCATATATCCCTAAAGAAAGAAGTCCAACAATGTCAAGTCGCATGATCGTAACAGCCAATCAACATCGCCACTATGTGATATAACACAGTCACTGAATTTTTCGCGTAAAAGGTCCATTGTTTCATTGGCAGTTTGTTAGAACCCTGATTTTGGCCAAAAGATTCCGAAACAAATCATTCTTAATAGTAGAGAAGCTTTTTTTTTTTTAATTTATAAAAGAAAAACTGAAATCGAAAATTTCATAATTTTTTTGCAACAACAAATTTACTTTTTAGAATCTTTTTAGAAATTGCTTAATTTAGCATCCATATGCTCAGGTCACTGGAAGTCCTTTATGATTCCGTAATAGCGAACACCATTCATGGTAACTCCTTGACCGGCCCCATTTTCAAAGACGTACGGCCCAATGACGCCGCAAGCTCATAAACCGTGAAACCGGATTGGGCGAGCATACACAGATGCCTTCACATTTTCTACAGAATCGTTTTGCTGAAATTTATGCACAATTCTCCCTATTGTGGATACATTTGATCGATTGGGCTTACCAAAAACATCACGAAGTGCACGAAATACAATTTGATTTGAAAGTCCATTCACAGTGCTTTTTTTAGTACAATTGAACCAAAAATGGTTGTTTATTTTACCTTTGGCTCGCTGGTTAATTTTTTTTCTTTTATGAAAAGTTAACGGTTATAATAACAATAACAAATTTTGAAAGTTTTATCATGCCTGTTAAAATGTATTTACCAAAATTATTACTCTTCACATAAAGTAAAAGATTTGATTCGTTTACAACACTTGATAGTAATCGATTATTACCTACCCATAGTAGTAAATCAAAAAGCTATATTGGCAACACTGATCGATTGTTACTTTTGTTTACAAGTCAGAAATTGACACTTGACTTCAGTGTAAAAAGTATTGTATTATGCTGGTATGCAAATAAAATTGGAAAAATTGGTTCTCTTTTTTTATTTTGGTTCTTTTTTTATGAATTTCGGTCCCGAAGAAAAACTTAGAGTGGCAACTGTGAGTCCATTTTCGCAACAGGCCTCAATAATGGCAGGTTTTTTATTAAGATTATAATGCACCTTGACAATGATACCAATTAAATTCACAGAAAGTATTTTGTTAGTCGTAAAAAGTTAATCTAAAGAGGTTATGGTCTTTTCAGACTGAACTGGCTTGAGTTACTTTGTTGCCCAAACATTTTTTTGCAGGTGATTTAAGCGGATTCCTACAAATCACCTCCGATGATTGCAATTTAAGCGAGCCTATTCAAGATAATGTTCTTCTTTTGGCAGTAAAAAGATTAGTTATCAAAAAATTTATTTTAAACGAAAATCATAAAAAAACGAAATTTTTAAACGAAAATCATAAAAAGTTTGACTTAATGTATAATGGAACAAAAAATTCAGAAAAATAGGACATGAAGAAAATAATTAAACGGTAACACGGGTATTAAAACAAAAACGTGTTAACATTAGGTTGATACAGTTCTCGGATTGTTTTTCACAATAAAAAATTTGTGTAAATAGAAAACTGTTATCACATTCAACTAAGCCACCTAAACAGTGGTGATAAACACAATATACACATGAGCACTGAAGATGAAAGTGTTGCGACTTTCGAAAACAGCTGTTCTGCTCTGCTGTGTAAGTTGAATAAAACTGATGTTGACTTTCCTTTGTGCCTTGGAATATTTATCATCATGTCTTTCTGAGATTTTAAATTAATTTCGTACAATTAGCCTATGAATATTAATTCAATTTAACATATAAAAAATATATTTAGGGAAATTACAATTACCGGAATTTATTTATGCTGCACTATTTCCTTTTTATAAAAACACTATTTTATTCAGTAGCTAATTGTTAATAAATCTGAAATTAACTTTATTTTCATTAAACTAGTGAATAACATCAACAAGAAATTATTTACAGTGCACTTGGATCATAACATGATCCTCTCTCATATGATGCTAAAACTTGCCATTTTGCTAAAACTTGCCAAAATTATCAAATTATTAACGTAAAAAACGTTTTTCGTATTTATAAAATCGATCGGAATCTGAAGCAGTACAAATAAATTCGTACTGAATGGAAAAACGGTAGCAAACCTATTCCGAACGGAATCTGTGACATGGCTAAATATTTGCCGTACCATCTGTATAATAAATTTAGATTGATTTCAAAGATGTTTTTTTGTAACATAAATAAAATTTCTAATCTTTCTGTTGAAGTTTTCTGATATTATATATACATGGCAACACTGACTACGCTGCTAGTCAGATTGTGGTGTCCTTAATCATGTTTTTATTTTAAGTGTAACCACCATCTTCCGCAGTAACGTACATTGTAGAAATGGCACAAACTACAAACATGTTTAATTCTTTGTTTTGTGGCTTCCCGCTTCCATCTCGTTGCCTTAAAATTTCATCCATTTCTTGAGCTTGACACTGTTTGAAAGTTTGTCATAACTTGATCAATATTATGAACTGATTTAAACACAATATCTTGTAACAACATATAATTAGTTATATACAGATTTCAAGTACTATTAAGCAAACAGTTGTTGCAAACCGTCTCTTAATTTCCGTTTTAAATTTAAATGTTTGAATAAATGAAATTTGTGTTATATAATAGAAACAAAGTAACAAAGACAGAAACAATTAAATAACAAATTTGACACCAGGTGTGCGTATGTGTATGTTCATTCACTCACATACTCCGATCACACTTTTAATGGTGTTTGGGGGCCGAGAAGACTTCCTGTAACATTTGAAGTAGAAGAAAAAAAAAAACAATCAAGTGAAAGTAAACTGACCATAACATTTTCAACGCTCGAACCGCAAGAGACACAGCCAATTACATACAATTTGTACATTAAAGTTGCGTACATAGAAATGAAAAATATGTGAATTTGTAAAGGGGGCCAATGATCAAGGTGAAGTTTATAGTGGATTTGAAGCAAGACAATGACTATTGAGTTTGTTACCAAAGTCGCTATTTGTTTGCATTTGATTTAATTAGATAATCATAATGCATGTTATTTACAATAATAATTGAAATAAGTAACAGATGTTAAAGCTAAATATTTTCTCTTCACAGATATATTATTTGGAAAGAGATCTCACGCAAATAGCAATCCCAAAAGAAATTAACAAGAAAAACTGCGATGTCGAGTAGCCTTATAATGAAGGATGTTACGTTGCGAAGTGTACAAGAAAGATGATCGAAGCATTTGCAAATCATTTGGGCAGTCATATAGGCAGACATTTATTTTACTGGGCCACCACAGCACAATCTGTACACAACTCTTTGCACACAGACACTGACGGCCTAAATCTGCGGATTGCAAATTTAATTAATAAATTTCATGGACCACTCGAACGCGGCGTACAAATTCTTGATCATTTACTAACACTGGAAGAGGAAGATTTCAATGATCACTGGGGCTCAGCCTACATACACAATTATGAACCGGAAATAGTGGACAGACGGGAGGTGCACAATAATGCGGGTGGGAGGGTGGTAGTAGCTGGTGCTAACCAAGAAGTTTTACATCCTCAGGCAAACAGTAATGCCAGTAACATGAGACAGCAGAATATTGTTAGAGGAAATAGTAAGTTTTTGATTTTGTTATTATTTTTTTTATTATTTTATTAGTTTACTGGTATTCAAACAATGAATAGAAATAAACACAATAACGAACATGTGACTCGAAATTTTGCAACAAAAGCAGCAATAAAGCGCGAATTAAACAAATTTGGCGCTGATCAGGAAACTGATAACAACATTTTGTTTATTTTGTTTTAATTAAGTTGAGGTCAGCTAATTTGGTGAGCAGAGGCGTGTGTCGTGTATGGCAATTTTCAAAGGTTGAATAACTTGTTAAATAGCGGTCTATGCTTATGACCAGGGCAACCAAAAATATGCTTTAAAAAAAGGGGTTTAAGCGTATAAAAAATGCTGTAAAAAACAGGAAAAATGCTCTTAAAATGTAAAAAATATGCTCTAAAAAGTTTTGTTTTTCTTAAAAATATAAGATTTTATTTAAAAAATAATGAAAAAATAAAATAAAAAATAAACATAAAAATATTACATATCTAAGACAACATATGCTAAATATATTAGCTTAATTCATATTGGAATTGCAATAAATTACGACGTGTTGACTTAAATTCTCAAAAAGAAAGTTTTGTCTGTTGCTTCTAAAAATACTTTTATAAAAAGAAAAACTTCTTTCTACATCCGCTGAATTCATTGGAGCATATTTAAAAGACAAAACTTCGCCCACATCATATTCTTGAAGTTGGGCTTGCCTTAGAACCATTCAGCTGACTACAAATATTTTTTATTTTTTTCAAGGCCTTTGTTTTTATCCATAACTCGTTTTAACTTATTTTGAACAATATGCTTAGAATCGGAGTCAGGCACATTGTCGATCTTTTTAACGGTATCGTTCAGTATTTTTATTTGCTCAGTCAGGGAAATACCAGCAGTTTGAAATTTTTTGATATTGTTGGCAATAAATCCATAATTCGATGCAATAAAAACTAAATCTGTTTTTGTTTTAGATTTACGTAAAGCTTCTTTGGCAATTTTAATCGATTGAGCATCATCTGTTAAACTATCTAAAACTTTCAAAACTTTCTCATTATTGGTAGCATAATAATTTTGCAAGAAATGCTCTTTTAAAAGCAAAATATGCTCTTAAAGTTGCTTTTAAAAGTAAAATATGCCAACATATGCCCTTAAGGGCAAAATATGCCAAAATATGCTCTAAAAAATCGATGCCAAATTCCTAAAAATATCTGAAACGGATAAATAACTACCTCATATGTTTGTAAGACATCCAGAAAAAAATATGATATATCATAAATTTGGTTGCCCTGCTTATGACATTATTTATAGGGATATTAGAAGGTGGGAAGAGTTGAAATAAAATTATTTAAAAGGTTCTTATACAATACAATTGTATCTCAAATTCTTTTCATGATTTGGAAGCATTACAAACCAAATTTTATGTGGGATGACAGAAAATCTTTACAAGTTTAAACAAACGCAGCCGCTAAAGCAACCAGCAGTCATTTCAAAATGCATTAATTAACGATGATCTAAAGCGACACAAAACATATAAAAACATTTGAAGAAAAAATTATTTAAATTCTTGGTCAGATGGTACATTTGTTTAAAGCGATATAATTCTTGTTTTTTATGTTATAACTTTTGGAATTCAAGATTTTTTTACTTTTAAATTATATATTTAATACAATTTCTTGTAATATCGTGGTTAATTGTGTTGGGAAAAACCCGGAGTTAAAATGGACATGCGTACATACAAAATATGTAAATAATTGTTTTCAATATTTCGTTTTTATAATTTAATTTAAGTTGCTTATCATCAATTCCAAAACTACTTCAAAAGATTTCTTTAAAGTGTTTTTTTTTCATATTTAATTTTACATAAAAGGTTGATCGCTTTAAGTACATAATTTAAAGGTCTTAAAAGAAATGATTGATTTTTTTATATATTTAAACTACATCTGCGCAATTCAGGTAATCGATGTTCGCCACAGTATTTTTAAATCACAAAATATATATTCTGTGCCCCATTTTTTTAAAATATGCGATTGTAATCCGTTTAGTTCAATTACTGTTGATTTCAAATCATTTGCTTTTTGCGTTATTTTTTGCGAATTAAAAAAAAATCTGGTGTTTTGTTTGGAAATTAATTTTCATGATAAAATTAGTTCCTTAATAAAAAGAAGTAGGGATAATATCGCTGGGTTAAATTTTTTGCTTTTTATAATTTTTGTTTTTTACAAAATTAAATCACCGATAACTTATCTACGAAGTGTTTGAAATTGTTTTGAAAGACAAAATAAGATAATCAGGGTTGACAAACTTGCTGCATTTGTACTTTCTTGGTACAATTGCAGACTCAAAAGTACAATTTAAAAACTTTTTCAGTTTGCATATCTTTTTTATGGAAATTCTCTAGTTTATCGTTCTGATTTATTTACGGCGGCAACTAATTTTTACTGTCTTTTTTTGTTATTAATGGTGTTTTCTTTTCTACAAAAATATACTACATTTCCATGTAAAAAGAGTAACTTCGTGTTCGTTTCTTAAAAATGTTTTGCTCTATAAAAGCGTAGTGTGTTTGATTCAAAAAATATCTCCCTCAATAATGGAGAAAGGCATTGCACTTTATGCCCCATACAAATCGACAGTGTTGATAGTGCCCTGAAAAGTAATTGACTTTTGTTTATTAATAGTGGTACCAGAAGAATTTGGAAAGAAATCGCCTAGAATTCCTAAGAAAAAAGTTACATTTTAAAAGTTAATATCCTTACTATTTTATATAACAACTAAGAGAAAACATTACATTAAGTGATATTAAATCTTACAGGATTTGGAGTTTTGAAATTGCGCTCAAAAAAGTCTTTATATAAAAAAATCGTTAAAGCTTCAGGTCGATAAACTGGCAGTCTGGCAACCAATTTTTACTGTTTGTATAGTTTTTAAAAACAAACAAAAGAAAATTTTTAACAATTCTAAACCTTTTAATAAAAGTTAAAATTATATGTGCAGAAATGGCAATAAGTCAATTGCTAGATTCATCCTCCTCTTCTGAAGAGGATGAAATTTGAAATTTATTGACATTTTTCCACAAATTGTGTTTTGTTCTAGTGAAATAACAAATTGCATTATTACAGGGTTGGCAAGATATTTTATGCATGCATCTTTTAACAAGATGACATTTTTTGTGCAGAAGAGAAAACACAACAGTTTATGATCGAGCAACTACAACCGATTTCACTTTGCTTTTCTGTAGCTCTCTTTTATTACAACAATTCCAAGAAAATTTTCTTTAAAAATAAACCAATTCGATAAGTAAAAATTAATTCTGATTAACCCGATATTTGTTTTAAATTTTGAAATAAAATGAATTAACAAAATTTTTTATTTATTTTTACTCAAGTAAGCGGAAGAAACAGTTATACCAATTTTTTTCTACAATTACAAAATAGTAAAATTGTATGAGTATGTTGGTACAATTCCAATGTTCTCGTTTTACAACCCTGATCTATATATAAATTACACTAACGCAAAGTGACAATTAAGAAGTGGAAGTTTTTCGTAAATTGTAAGTTACTAAATCTGCATACGTCGCATATATTTAAGTTAAAAATAAGGTCGAATAAAATACGCAAATTAATTGTTTTTTAATTTAGTTTTATTTAAATATTCGATTTATGTTACTAGAGATTCATACATACCACACATTTTTATACAAACATACAAATCGTCATAGAGAATGCAAAATCAAATATGTATCATCAAAATTTTTAAATTGTATTAAACTACATGTCTGCACAGAATTTATACATTTTATAACTTTTTTTATATAAGTTTAAAAAGGGAAAACACCAAATTTAGTTGTACATAATAAAACAGATATAAAGCACGGATAACAGAGGGAAAAATAAAAAGAACCGCATGCCGGTTAATCGAGGTTTAACTGTATAAATTTTTGTATTAATTCAAAATAATTTCTATTTCTTGACGTAAAGGTAGTCACTGCACTATCGCTAATATGATCTCAAATGTGGTTTCGAAAAGTTAGTTTTCAAAGGAATAAAGTTCCTCGCTCCGACTCCTTGTTTAGAAGATTTCATTGTTTTTGATTTCATTAATTGATTTTTGATTGGTGGCGTTTTCTATTACCAATATTTAACTTTAATGTGTGGTGACAATCCTCCTTCAATTAGATGTCGAAGAGAGAAAACCACAAATATTTTTCCCAACGAAAATTTTAAATCTTGCGCTTTATAGAAAAGCATGAATTCACATATCGACGAGTTATTTGAATTTATTGGATGTAGAGACATTTTGTTGTTGTAATAACGAACGAAAACTAATTTAAGTAAGTGTTTATGTACAACTTAAAAATTTGTTTACAAAACAAACTCGTACTTAATATATTTACAATAAATAAAAACAAAAGATCAGTAAATATATGACCTCATATTTTCCCTAAGCCTTTTCTTAAGCACAGACCGGCGGCCATGAGCAAAGAATTCAAACTCAAAAATAAACAACAAAATAGTGCACGTCTCATATTAAACGCAAGTAGCTTCTCCAATAATAAAAATACTATATCAACATTAATCAAACGATCAAATATCCAAAGATTATAAATAAAACCTTCAAATCAACAGAAAAATTATGAAATTTGTGAAAATAAAAGAAAAAAGTTCAAGTTCAAACTACAAACAATAATGGGGAACTTTAAAATTAACAAAAAAAAATATGTAGAAGCTAAAGAGGAGACAGACAGAAGGCACACGCAAAATATAATATTAATGATCATATTTCCTATCCAAAAATGAAACACAATCAGCGGTAAACGTGGTATTCAATAAGACATCAAAAATCCAACAACGATGCACAACACATCAATACATTGCAGACATGAAATACGTTACACACCAGAAAACAATATGTATGTATGTCTATGACACCATTTTCAGTGGTATAGAAAACTAACAATAAAATACTCGTACACATATTTTACGATGTTTTAAAACAAAAATATATTGTGCAAAAGTGTACATGATAGTTGGCATTTATAGTGTAAAAATTTCAGATTAGGTTTTAAAGAATAAATTTTATTATTTGCTACGTGATATTTTTCAAACTTGATATCAAAGTATTGTTCCGTTTATGTGTTTTAAAGTGAAATATTTTTATATCAAACGCAATGATTTTTAACTTTTCCACAACAAGTAGGAAATGGTGTAATTTTTGCTAAAATACGAAAATGCTAAATGATCTTATTTAAGATACACCTAATCAAGTCAACTGTGCTACTTTGAAGAAGGTACGACCACCGAAGTGAATCCATGTTCTGTTGCAACATGGCAGACACAACGAGAGAGGTTTCTGATAATTGAATACAAATTGATTTAAACTTGACCATTCGTCAAAAAGCAAAAGAGATAACGTTGAAAATAAAATTGATGTTGAGCAAATGTTTTATCTTAATTACCTTTATTTGTACGTACTAATTAATCATTTGGCCGAGGCTTAAATATATTAGTGGCTTAATTAGCATGCTGAGATTAAACGCTTGAGGTATTCTTTTTTTGTTGTAAATAGGTGAAGGTGAGAATGAAAAAAATTACTTTAAAATTTATCTGATGGGTCTCTTTTATTCTTTGGTATTAACTTAAAAAAAAAACAGTTTAACAAAATTGTATTGTTTTTTGTTCAGTCCCTGTAAATTTTAATTGCAAGCAAAAACACAATATTGAATTTTATATCGATAGGAGTACATGGGAAATGAAATTTGAAAAATAGGAACAAGTAGAATATATTACAACTTCTTAATTGTGAAGAAATATTGGTAACTAAAGTATTTCATTAACATGTATTTTATTTAACCCTAGTCACACAAGCCTTCCAATTAACCCCTTTAAACATAATCTTACGCCGATACATCTCAAGAGAGTTCATTGAATACTCAGTTTGCGATCAAATTTCAAACGAACATCTAGCGTTAAGAATCATTAGTTAGTCGAACTTAAAAATTCCATTTTTTATTAAAGAATGTGTTTTATTAGGAGTTGAATACTTAAAATATTTCTTATAATCAACACACCAGCGCAACGGGTCAGTACTGATTTTGGGGACGCTACCCCTTCCCATCAGCATTTTATTTTTTTAGTTTCTCTGAAACCATTTCAAAATAGTTCTGCATAATTCGGCATTCCCTTTTGATAATCAAAGGAATTTTTTAACTTTTTTCTTTGCGCATTGTAGGGTCACCCTATGCCTATAATATTTTGAAACAAACATATTTAATTGCTTATTTTAAAATTTTATAACAACTTGACAGTAAAAATTTCCATTTTAATAATATTTATAACTAAAAACCTTAAGTAAATACATTTTTAATAATAGTGATCAACACCCGCTTTTGAAAATAGTTTCCTGATAGAAATAGAAGACGATAATCAACCCTTTTATTAAACATGTAAATTTTTTAAGTCATGAAGATGTGTGTTATAGAAATAAACTTTAAATAGAATGCCTTGTTTGAAAAAAATGTGTATTCCATAGAAGTCTCGTTATTGTCTGTCATCCGTATTATCGTCATATTTGCAATAAAACGATAAAACTACTGCACTAATCTGCCATGTTAATATGCAAATCTTGAAAAACAATAATTGTTATTAAACACATTAATTTTGCCCATTTGCCATAGTCATCTTAAAATTTCATTTTCAATTCATCATAGTATTTAAACGAAAAAGAAGCAGAAAAAAGTTTCATAAACTTTTACATAAAATTCCGACTTTTATGAATACAAATTTGAAACGAATACGCGTTTTGCATACACTATCTATTGTTGCGTGTTGAGCAGTGCTGGAGTATATTTTGTGTTATTTTGCGTAATTTTTTGTAAAATTGTATATAAAGCAGATTAATACCGATGTTGTTGATTGTTTTGCTTTTGAATTCTATTTTTGATCGTCAATTGATAATGAATTTATTTTTTATATAAAAGTACCATCGTCACCAAGTGATTTAGGAACAATTAAAACAAGTAATTTATTTTTCTTTTAATAGTAATATTGTTCTTCATAATAATCTTATTAATAATTCATTTGCTTGCTACCAAGCCCAAATTTATTTTATTTACTTATTGGTTTTGTCATTTCCGTTTCGACTATAGTTATTTATAAAAGAGCGGTTGTTAGTCAAAAGTATAGCTATTTGGTCACGATTATTTGCATGTCTACAGAATCAATCACGAGTGTATTTGTGGAACGCGAGAGTACCGGTACACGTAAAATAGTATATAAAAAATTACGTATATAAAAATAAAGAGTGCAAAAGCTTAAACAACTTACTGCTCACTATTATCAATGTATAGTTAAAAACTAACGAGGAAATTTATTAGATTTTTATGATGAAATATACAAGGTATGTTAAAATTAAACATTTAATAAAAGAAAGTCAATAAAATATTCTCAATTGTATACTAAGACAAGAATTATTATTCCGGCTCAAGTTCAAGCCCGCAAATTAAATATTTTTTTTTTAATTTGTATCAAATTCGATTTTTTTATTAAAAGGGATGACTCAGTACTGATTTCGAGGCCGCTACACCATCTCAACAGCGTTTTTTATTCAATTTTCCACTTTTCACGGTGGTACTGGTCGTCAGGAATATCAACTTATTTACTTTAGTACGAGAAGTTATCATATTCATTTTTAAATTAAACTACTTTTGGTTTGTACCAAACCCTTATGATACTCGGAATTAGTATTGCTAGTATAATGATTACAATAAATATTCTAAATATTGCACTCTTAATAAAAAAATTTTATTTTATTGCAACTTAAAATATTTGTTTGCGGATTTGAACTTAAATCTAAATAATACTTCTTGTCTTAGTATTTAATCCCATTAGTTCAAATAATTCATATTTAACCATTTTATTAGATTCTTATTTCAAATAAAATTTAAATTTATATGCTGAAATATATGTATGTACAGTACAATACATACTTTAAACAACGGGGAAGTGCTAAATGAGTTTAAAATTTAAAAAACATTTTTAAAGGAGTCCCACAGTTAATGTAACATTTTATTAATGTACATGTTCCATCTATAGTCAGTTTTGTTCAAAATTTTCTGTACAAACTTGTTTGCTTATCAAATTCAGGAACCAACTACTTTCAATATTTGTGGGAGACATTTAAGACATCAGCATAAATGTCGTGCCAAATAAATTTGCTATATAATAGAAATAATTTTTTTTCATATAATTTTTTAATATACATAATTCGCATAAAAATATCTTATAAATTACAAATGTAGAAGCACTTTTTAATATTTGACTGCTTGTTGTAAGGAATTACGTTACGAAAATTAACAGAAGCAAATGTTTCGTTTTTTATTTCGAATTATTTCATATACACATTAAAGTTTTCAAATTATAAGATCAGGTACAGAAAATAATAGTGTATGCATTTTAAAAGAGTATTGAAAATAGTTACTTAAGAGTAAACAGGAAAATAAGCCAGGTATATTATAATGGTATTCAAAATATGGACTTATGTATGTCCCCCTAACATGGCAAAATTTTTGCATTGTTCTAATTTTTTATATATATTGCGGATTAAGCTTATTTTTTTTCTTGGACCAGCACTTAGGAGATGACCCCTACATATGCAGTTAAGGGGAGAGTGACAAGAGATCAGATGAAGGCAGATTAGGAGGAGACTTTTGGTCTCCACTACTTCAGCCAACCGTTGTCAAGATTTTCAAATGTTTTTAAAACTTTTTTTTATATGGCTAACCTTATTTATGATTATTTCCATTTTCTAAGAATTTAAATTTAACGTTTACAATTTATAGTGCCCGAGCCAAATTTATGGCAGCTTGCTTTTGAGAGATAGGTGTGGCAACATTATTAACGAAAATCATGTAAACAAACATTGGAAACAGTAAAAAACAAAACGTAACATAGAATAAGAAAACGAGCAAAGAAAATTAATAAACGAAATCAGACTAAAAACATTAAACGTAAAACAAACAGAGACGCAGATGGAAAAGAAATTAGTCAGTAGAACACAAAGCCCAGAAAATTTTATTAACTAATTAAAAGGCCAATAAAAAAATATTTTTCTGTTTTTAAAATGTTCTTAAAGGTTTGTTGTATATAAAAATCATTTGGTTTTTTGCCACTTTATGAACTAACTAAAGAAACAACTCGTGAAATTATTCCAATAAAGAAAACACCAAGTGAAAAAATGGCTCAATGGCCTATGATTATGGGAAAAAGAAATCAAGAGGCCATGTCACAAATGAATGCTTGGATAAATGGTAAGTGTTGGACGTGCTAACTCAAAGCAAATAAAATACAGATGACTTGATTTAGAATACCATTAAAACGAAAGACAATTATCGCTTAAAAATTCGCCATTAAGATACACCCTACGAAGCTATACACAAACGAATGAATTGCAACCATGAATTACCAAATAATACGTCATTAACTGCACAAATGCATGTAAAACATACTTAAATAGACAGAAGTACTTATGTATGTATATACCAATGTACATATTTAGTATATAAGTATGTATGTAGATAGAAAAGGGGTAAATGAACCTGCCAACATTCATACCTTCCCAAAGATAAAGTGTTTGTGTAGATTTTGTTGTTTCTGAGACTCAAGGTGGCAATGTTTTTTTCTTTTTTTATATTTTCTTTATTTTTTCATTGATTTTACCCCCTACACTTGCTTCTGGACTCCTATTCACGAATAAGCCAGCCAGGAAGGCAGCTGCTAACATTTTGGAGTGTGGAAATTTATTTAGCTTTTTATGGTTTCAACTCACAACATTTTTCGTTTTATTTTAGGGGTAAAAAGATGTTTAAATTGTTGTTGTACTTGGCGTGCTGGTTGACTTACCAGCTAGAATGCCTCATTGGCATAGCATACAGTAAAATAAAACAGCAATATGCTTCTAAAGAGAGCTTCTTCAAAAACGCAGGAGACAGTCATACATACTAAAGCACACATGTATGTACAACGCGATTAACACTGAAATACACACAAAGTTAGGAAGATATGAATGAGAAGATGCCACATTTAAAGTTTATTTTGGTCACATGCATTTCATATTTTTCCTTTTTTAACAAAAACAATCAGACTACGATGAAGGTAGTCAACTTAAGTCAAACATGAGAATAAAAGAAGAAATAAAATTATAAGTGCAAATATACATACATACGAATACGTATACATACAGTACGTGCACATAAAAATGGTTCCTCCGGTTGTCCTTCCTTTAATAATTCGCTAAACCATACATATAAACGAGCGGCCTGAAAAATTTGGTTGGGAAAAAGGTCTCTTTTTGCACAATGATCTAATTTACAAAGTATTTTTCAATTTTATTTTTCGATAAACGAATTTGCTAAAAATGCCGTCAAGTAGTCTTATGCATCTATTTAAAACTCATTGTAACGCAGTATTTATTCAGGTATGGGATGGTTTCCAAACTATTATTTTGAAAAGGTGATGAATTCCAATCGATTTTGACAACTAGCCAATTTCTTTTATTTTTTTAATCATATAGAATAAAAATCATGTACAAATAAAGTATAATCTGTTTAATAAACAATTTAAATTCTTAAATAAAAGAAAGAAGTTAGCCAAAGACTAACGAAATATCGAAAATAAAAAACGCATATAAAATATAGGGATCCTAAGCTTAAAAAACTAGTCTTATTATAAAAAAAAGAGGCGAAAAACTACAAAAAAGAAATTGATATAAATAACTATGTATGTTACTGTCAAAGTTAACAAGTATTTGAACTATTTTTTAATTTTGTGAAAGACCTGAATTATTTTAATATTAGTTTTCTTAGAAAAAAAAACTGCAATCGCATTGTTGTCCTTTCATTTTCATTACGCTGTGTTGGCAGTATTTGAGAAAGATAATTTTGTCTTAATCAAATTGCTTTCATTACAAAAAAAGCAGAATTTAAACGCATCGAATCTTGTTTTCCTTTTGCGATACAATAAGATTTTGAAACTCTGCCAAATGCAATTTATAGGAAATAATAGATTTTTAATAAAAAAAACTAAAATCTAAAACCATGTGCTTGCAAAAAAATAACTTAAATATCATTTATTAGTACATGACTGTTCAAATGTGAGAAGTGGAAGTTTTATCTGCATAGTACTGTATTTGAATTAAAAATGTAAGACAGAGAAAGAGAAAATAATGCATTGCCACAATCTAGACATTATAATATTATTGTTGTCTTCGTTGTTATTTCTGTTATGTGTTTTCTTTATGGAAGCATTTCAGAACTTGCAAAGACTTTAATGTCTGAAAATCACACATACGTACTGTACACACACATATATTAAAAACAAGCTCTTTGATCAGATACAGTTATCGATTAAAATCGCTTGATAAAATTGGGAGCTTATTTTTTAAAATTGTGATAGTTTGCTGAAATGAATAATTTAATGGTTCCTTTAAATAAATTCTTCTAGTTAAATTAGTATTGAAATTTCTGTAATATTCGTATTAAAATAATCAAAATTATCGATACATTTAAAAAAGGCAGCAAGCCCAAAAAAGGTCCAGTTAGGCCGTATATTATTTTGATATTACAATTTCCTCTACGTCTAAAAATGTCCAATTTTGGATATTTTGCATGTAAAACAAAATATACCTAAACTAACTAAATAGTTTCAAAATCCAACAGAAACTTCTTGATTATTTTGAATGTTTACTGATGAATCTTTTTTGAATTTCTATGGAATACTGATTCCAAATAAGAATTCACATAAGCAAGTTCTGTTTAAACAGTTTAGTTTTTAGGGAGGTGGTGGTAAATAGGCACAAACACACATCGGTGTTTGTTATTTTTGTTAAATTTTGCATTGTGTTCATTTATTATATTTGTTATTTTTGGTGGATTGCATAGAGGGGATTACAAAAAAGGGGGACAGAGAAATATGAAATTTTTATTGTAGTTGTGAGTTGTAGTTCGAAATTTTGAATTTATAAAAGATACACTTTTTATTTTTAAAAGCGAATTATTTTTGTTTAAAAATACTAACACGCGAAAAAACACATTTTTATTTCTTATTTCTGTTCTTTTACTAATTCTTCATACAGAAAATTATGTAAAGAGGGGAGACAGTTCCACTTCAGCATACAAAATACGACGTGCAGTTTTTTCATATGATATTATTGTTGTTGCTGTGTTTGTATAAATTCAATATTATTGAGGTGTTGTTGGTTGAAGTGATGGCACGCGTTATAAACAGTTGCAGCCTCGGTATCGTCATTATTCATTAGAAAAGCAAACCAAAAATAAATTTTTAAATTGAAAACAAATTGAACTTGTACGTGCACTAGATTTTTTAATATTAATAATTTAACATAATTTTCATGGTTCTATATCGTTTTATAGATATTCTTGATGCTATAGGTATGATATTTTATGAACGTCACTCATATTAAAAGATTGATATAAAAGTGCAAAAATAAGGTTTAAATCAAACATAACAAATAAATAAGTTTAAAATATAATGCATACAATATTTTAAGGCTTTAAGAAAAGAAAAAACACCTCAATGGTAGTAGTCATGGAGATATTCTAACGAAATTAATTTTCATTTAATCTTGATTATTTGTTTCATCGTTTCATTGAAAACGTTATTAATAATTACAACCACCATTATCAAAATATAAATAAATAAGTTAATATATTCATAAAGCAAATCCAAATGAAACATTGCGTTAGTTTTTGTTAAAATACTGTATTATATTACTACAGAACAAGCAAGATGCGCCTGAGTTAGATTTGTAAGAAAGGTCTGGCGAAAGTAAAAATTTTGTAACTACAAAAAAAACAGAACATTTAGCCTTTATGACAACAGTTTTCAGAACGCTTTTACATATCACCTACCACATTCAAAAACTAAGTTTTTAGAAAAGTTCGGCGGTACCAAACGAAAAAGAAAAGATGGTTAAAAGGTAAATATTGTATGTTAAAATTCAAATAAAAGCTTAATCTGTTGATTATTCAAAATCGACAAGCAAAGCAAAAGCAGAAAGTCCGCTTGTGTTAGATTTAATTGTTATAATATTGGCTAATTTCCTCGCAAATAATCGTGGTACATATTTATATCTATTTAAGGCAAAGCCTTCCAATGTAGATATTGTTATAGGAATCGTAATATATTATGGAAAGTTAGAAATGGTTTAAGGTCATAACCTTTAGCCTTTAGAATTATTTTAATTACAATATTACTGCGCTAGTTTGTTTTAATGTAATATAGTAACTATTCACTCAGTACTCGTACTATACGATTATGAGGAATACAATAACAATTCAGCGTGCTTTTACTACCAGACGGCACAGTAAGTAAATAAATTATAACTGAAGGTCAGGTTTGGTTACATACCTACATACATAAACGACAGACCCGTGCCGTCCATGTATTCATCTATCTATCCATTATTCATATACTAATATACATTTTTATATACATGTATTAGTAACAATGTTTACTTTAAAGTAAAAATATACATATAATATGCTTTAAATCTAATGCCATTTCCCTTGCCTTTCCCCATTGGCTTTTTATTGTTTAATAGTGGAAACTTTGAATAATGGCAATGGTATGCTACTCTCCCCACCTCATAATAATTCAGGCCATCAACAGCAGCAACAACAACCAACACGTGGTGGCGTTGGAACTTCGACAACATCTACTGCAGCGGCATCAGCTAGTGTGGCTGCAGCTGGCGGAAATGAAAGAAGTGTTAGCAGCAGTACAGCAGCTGCTAGTGCTACTGCAGGAGAAAATAATATACAAATAACACAGCCAATTAGTGCTCCATCTTCACCACTGGCTTCACCAGGAGCTATAAGTCCTACAACATTTTGCTTGCCATCTAGTTCAACAGCAGGAGCAGTGTCAGCATCTAACGGTAGCGGATCATATGTATGCCCAAACGGCGCTAGTGCTAGCAGCATGTCATATGCTAATGTAGGAGCATCAAATGCAAATGATACAGCTGATCCTAATTGGCAGGCAACTAAAGCAACGGTATTAGAACGTAATGCAGCTATGTTTAATAATGAACTAATGTCAGATGTTACATTTATAGTGGGAGACGACTTTGGTAAGGTTGATTATACAAAATATAGAATTATATTTTAACCTTTTCACACATATTTATTTGAACAGATACTGTTCAAACCATACCAGCTCATAAATATATATTAGCAACTGGCAGTTCAGTGTTTTATGCCATGTTTTATGGTGGTTTGGCTGAAAACAAACAGGAAATCAAAGTGCCAGATGTAGAACCTTCAGCCTTTTTAACACTATTAAGGTATGCTTCGTACTTTAGGTAACATATCATTAACATTTCATTATCATTTTCCTGCATAGATACTTATATTGTGATGAAATACAATTGGAACCTGATAATATATTAGCCACATTATATGCAGCCAAAAAGTATATTGTACCGCATTTGGCCAGAGCCTGTGTTAATTATTTAGAAGTCAAATTGACTGCAAAAAACGCCTGTCTACTTCTCAGTCAATCACGTCTTTTCGAAGAGCCCGAACTGATGCAACGTTGCTGGGAAGTAATCGATGCTCAAGCCGAAATGGCCATTAAATCCGAAGATTTCGTTGATATTGATCTAAAAACATTCGAATCAATTTTATGGCGAGAAACATTAAATTGCAAAGAGATTCATCTCTTTGAGGCGGCTTTAAATTGGGCTCAAAACTGTTGTCAAAAAATGACTATCGACAGCACATCCCAAAATATGCGTAAAGTTTTGGGTCAAGCATTGCATTTAATACGCATACCTACCATGTCTTTAGACGAATTCGCCAACGGAGTTGCACAGACTGGTATCCTAACATCACAAGAGACAATAGACATGTTTTTACATTTTACTGCAAAATCCAAACCTCCTTTGAATTTTCCAACCAAAGCACGGGCTGGTTTGAAAACTCAGGTCTGCCATCGTTTTCAGTCATGCGCTTATCGTTCGAACCAATGGCGTTATCGTGGACGTTGTGATAGTATACAATTTTCGGTGGATCGGAGGTATGAATAATAATCCTTAAAAAATTTTTGGTAAAAATATAAATTTATACCAAGGCATTAATTAAAAACTTGAGACAGTATCTTAATATCTTTTTAGTGTCAATTTAATTGTTTAACGGGTTTAAACTATTTGAATGTTATTTTGAAATTATATTCATTGTAATCCTTTGCAGGATATTTATTGTTGGTTTTGGTTTATATGGTTCTTCAACTGGTGCTGCCACATATAATGTTAAGATTGAATTGAAACGGTTGGGACGGACTTTAGCTGAAAATGATACGAAATTTTTTTCGGATGGTTCCAGCAATACCTTCCACGTATTCTTTGAAAATCCTATACAAATTGAACCAGAATGCTACTATACAGCTTCCGTTATATTAGATGGCATAGAGCTGTCATTTTTCGGACAAGAGGGAATGTCAGAAGTATGCATGGGCAATGTAACATTTCAATTTCAATGTTCATCGGAAAGTACCAATGGCACTGGAGTTCAAGGCGGCCAAATACCAGAACTAATATTTTATGGCCCAACAACAATAACATCAATGAATTCACCAACACAATCGATGTGTGCCAGTCCTATAGGAGAATTAGAATGTGCTGGTCTCGGTGTGGGTCTTTCAACTGGTTCTGCCACAGGACAAACAAAAAGTAATCGTAATTCTAGTGATTTAACAGTAAATTGTGATGATTTATTAGCAGGTTCTAGTTCAGATGGAATTTTAGCAGTTGGTGCTTCAAATAACTAAGAAATAAGTTCAATATATGCACACACATACATAATACACGCATTACAAACAAAAATGGAAACAAATTTGCAACATAATGGTTTTTCTCTCATTAGAATAATATTATATACTTCACATACATATATAACTAAACATTAAACTAAACACTTATATAAAATATATGTATTTATACATACACACATTTTTTACATTATTTTTCGAATAGAGTAAACAGAAGTAGAATTTGATTAAGGATAAAGCAAAGCATGAAGACAATGAGTAAAATACAAAAATTTATAAAAAGCAAACAACCTATATTGAGGGAACATTGGAGTATGTTCAATTTAAAAACTAAATATTGAATTTAATGATTAAAATACACTCACTAATGATAATTCGAAGCAATATTTGAATACATATGCATACAATTTTTCTCATATTGATAACATAATTATACAAAATTCCAATAAATGAAATACTAGTATACAAAGGCAATCAATTATTCAAGTTTAAAATCTATTAAAGACACAATAAAATGCATTCACATAGGTGTAATAACTGTTGTATTGGTTGTGTTTGCGAAAGTTTTATGAAATTGTCAATTTTGTCTTATAGCATAAATTTTGCCATGAAAAGTTTCAACAAAATTTTTATTAAAATTGTAACATATACTATGCAGTTGGTACAGCAGTTGGTATACTTTTGCAAATCCAATAAAATTAAAAATATTTTTAAATAAACAAGAACACAACTGGGATCTTATAAGAACAAACTAAAAACGAATAAGCAAAATTATATACCTTCAAAACAGTAACAACTCATATATACTATAATATACAAACAAATCGCATATACACATATATATATATAAAGTAAAATTTAACATTTTTCATTATTAAAAATTATTACACGCAAAAATATACATACAAAGTTAAAGTAGTTTAAACATTTTTGACCAGTTAACAAAGCTAAACACAAAATTTTTTGGAAAATTTAGTAATACAACAAACAAATACAACCAATATTTACTCAAATTATATAATAAAGTAAATTGCTGAGAAAAATTAGTGGAATTTAGATAATTTATTGTTTCAGTTAAAATTTCCATTCAAATTAAAAAAAAATATCAGCCTTTGATTTATTTAATTAACTCACAACTGCCAACATGGCTACTAGTGTAACGATGCAGAATAGAAACATACACTATCAATATTCAATTTAATATTTTAAAAATATTAAGAGCATTAATAGATTGCATTGAAGCTTATTAAAAAAAGACAAAGAATCGTTTTGCATTTAATTTATATTTGTTAATTATTTAAGTTTCCTGGCCCGCTTCACCTTTTTATGGCTTCCGAATTTAATATTTTTCTTATTAATTTTATATTTATTTAAGTAACTGTCTGAAGAATAATAAATTCTGATGTCATCGCTACAATTTTGAAAACGATCAATGCCTTTTGTACTGATTTTTTTTTAATATTTATGTATATCATCAGTTGCAATGCAAAATTATGTAAATGAAAAAAGTAGAGATTTGTTTACTACCTATTATGTCGAAACCCATATATCTTTAGAATATTAGCGTCTATCTACCATACAAAAGATGTGTTTTATAAATATCAAAAAAGGAGGACATTATTAAAGAATTAACAATGGATTAGATATTTCATTAAGTGTTCTTTGCTTACGAAGATTTAAAAATCTAATTTTTTTGTTTTTAGGCTGACGATATTATATAGCATTTTTCCTATTTTTTTAGCATTATTAAATTGTTTTATAATGAATTGAGTTTAAATAAAATAACCTGTTTTATTTAATAATTAATAAAAAAAAACTTAGAAATTTCTAAAACGTGAGTCTTTCTTTTACTGGCTGCCTACTTCAAGATGTTGAAAAAAAACAACACTTTCAATATCGTGAAATAGGCAGTTGATGTTCACTTCAAACACCTGAGTTTTCATTTTAACTTCAACAACTGAAAGGTATTTATCATGAATAATAAATAAGTATAAAATATAAAGCAAGATGATACCTAGCACATGGAAACGACTTATTTCAAATAAACTAAAATGCTGGGAAAGACAGAAAAACAGTAAACAACGATACAGGCGATGGAACATAGTTTTGGGAAACATGAAGAAACGCGCAATTTAACATCACTACACACGATGGAACATTCATTTGAACATGGTCATGTTTATACGAATGATCCATCATGACTATTATACGCTGAAGGGCAATAGGCCTTAAATTAAAATAAACAGAACGTAAGTGTACATACACATACTAAAAACAATGTTACTGGCGTTGAGGACACGAACAAATTATATCCGATTTGTAGAGATGATGGTGCTACTAAGAAAAACAGCCATCTCAACTTATAGACATCTATACATGCGTAAAATATATATTTACATACATATAATACATATGCATATTAAAATTTAATAAAAATGAACAGAATATCCAAAGCATTTCTGGTCTTTTGGCCGGTTTGCATAAAATAAAGAAGTGTATTTTATTTCCTCCATTTATTGACCTAAGCCAAGTTATTTAAACCGTTTCTCGTCACTGTTTGATAACATACATCTTTAGTTTCTAAAAAGGGTTTCTAATATAAAAACACTCCATATCCAATAAAATATATGGGTAGAATTCAATGAAGTGAACAAAGACACATATACTGAATTGCATATTGTATGGTTTACCTTATTTTAGTCTGAATCTTTTCTTATTGATATCATTACTTTCCCCGAAAACTACTATTAACGTAAGAGTTATTAAGGTATTAGCAATTATATTGTTTTGTAGCAAAATTTAGGTGGCAGAGTGAACCAATAAACATCGAAATAGCTACTCTTTTTTTCTCATCTTTCTGTATCTGATATCTTCGGTTCGGGAAACATTGCATTACGTGAGCAACGGTCATCCCCTTAGTTAGAAAATATAAAATTTATTAAAAGCTACATATTCGTAATAATACCGGAATATGTATTTTATATATTAGTGACAAAATGACTTCCAAGAAAGAATACACAGAAATATTTCTGTTGATAACTACTCAAGAGCATACATACAAATATAATCATATTAATTCCAGTCACTTACCCACTGATGGTATATTAATACACAAAGCATTAGAAAGTTTTATATATGTTTTTCCAAGTTCGTAGGAACAAATTTGTTGTACATCACTAATATCAATTAATAAATCTGAAAAAAATAAGAATAGACTCGTAAACAAAATAAGTACGTCTTTATTAAGCACTTACGTGATGTTCCCTCGGTTCGGCAAGTTATATAAACACAAGCCGCGTAAATATGTGTACTTTTGCGACCTCGGGTCAATTGACGCATCAGGGCCATTTTAAAAAAGTTTAAAGCAGTATCAATATAATGCTGTGTTAGTTGCAGCTGTTGGCACAGATGAGTTATTTCCCTTTTGGCTTTCTTCAAAGTCACCTCACGCGACTCAGTCCCAGAACCAACTTGAAATTTGCCATACCCATAATTGGTAGCACCACCTGAGGACTCAGCGGAAACAAATTGACCAATAGCTGATGCCCCATGGCCAACCTCTTCAAATTGTATTTCTGATACAATTAAAGAATCCTCCAATACGGAGCCACAGTTTGTGCATACTTTACCGAAATAAATGTAATTTATTGAACAAGAGGAATAATATAATTATGCATACATTACCTCTATCGCCACGTGCGTTATCTTCTTCTATATCTGTAGAACCACAATTTCGACATTTTGCACCGGAAGACATTTTTAAACTCCGTCACTTTTTACAACTATTTCTACAAAAATTATTAAACTAAACGTTTTGCTTAATGTGAAATAAAGAACTTTTCTATAGTCGAAGATTCCGCACACTCAGATAAGCCGCAAAACAATAGTAATCATATGGCTGTCAGTTAAAATGTAAACAAAAGACCGACTAATTACAGATGTCTTTATTAGAGTTGCATTTAATATAGAAAACTTATTCACCATGCTCTGCGAGAAGAGCTCAACCCACCAAAGTCGTTATTATATACAGGAAAAATTTATGACAATGCCAAGACAAACTTTCATATAGACCAAGGCGCATCTATACTAAATATAAGGAGCATTAGCAACGAAGCCTTCAGCTCTGGATGTTACTAATATATGTATGTTTATATATATATACTTATATATATATATATATATGTATATATATTTCATGCAAATTCGTTATATAATACGCAAGCTTTAATGTCAGTTTCAGTTTTACTTATTGTACCAACCTCTTCAATCGCACGAGAAACCAAAATTCAATACTTGATGACAAAACAACGCGTAGGATAACTATGCGTCCTTTTCAAATCAACGAAATAAATAACAAATCATTACTCAATTGTTCCGTTCACATCATCATTGGCCCAAATTGGAAATTCCTATTGAAATTTCGATCGACGTGTTCTTTATTATATTGGGACCAGTAACTCGTATATCTGATATATAACCAAAAAGCCTCTTAGCAATAATTCAATTTGTGTTTATAAAATCAATTTTATTTAAAAATTGTATTGTATATTGTTTATTCCTTTAAAATTATGCAATTAATTATATATTGAAGAAAATTTTTCATTAATTATGGCGTACACAACAACTAAATAATATTTAATCTGCATACAAAAATAGGGTTATAAAAAATAATTGTAATTGAAAATAAATTGAGATATATTATTAAATCATATATTTTAATTTTGAATAAAACGGGGTTTATTTTGTTTTTGATTCGGAAATTTGAGGTTATACTAAGGAATTAGCCAAATTGCTCCAAAATTAACTTATTCAAAAGCTTCAACTATATGTCATTATTCGTCTATTGTAAATAAACAGACAAATAAGAAGAAATAGTTCACAGCAGATATATTTCTGTTCGAAATATTCTTGTTATTAAAAAATTAAAACATTTATCAATTAATGACTTATAAACTAAATTACAAAGTTTTTAAAATACATTTTCATTAAATGTATTTAACTTTTTTTTGGTTCCCATTTTCTGATTAAAAAATGGGTAAAATACAACACATGAATTAGAAAAAATCTTATTTGGGCATTGTCAGGGAAATGAAAGATATGGTGATGATTGTACATTAAAAATTAATTCTAAATAAAAAATTATTTTCAATGGTTTACATAACAGCACATCTTTTGTTTTTAGCCATCGGGTCACCCACAGCGGGCTGTAAGGGAGTCTCGGTAATTTTAATATCTGATTGATCGCAGGATTTACCATGCGAGTCGTCTTTCATATCATTATCTTCCGAGTCAACTTCAATAGGTTGAACAATATCTTCTTTCAGTTTAGTCTCCTTAGCTTCTTCTCCTAAAGTGATATCATTGACATTATCAACAGATGTATTTTTTTCTATTTCCTCCTTATCGGATTTAGCGGTTTCTTCATGCACTGACACACCTGACACATTTTGAACTTCGATTTCATCTTTAGCATTGTTTGGTTTCTGTTGCAGTTTAACAGGAGTGCTACTTTGTAAGGATGTCTTAGAAAAGCGGTTGCGCAACAATGAAAGAGGCGACGAAACTGCACTGAAAAATCCATGCATATCTAAGCGAGCTCTCTTAGGCGGAGAAATATCCACATCAGGTCGCAATTCTCCAATGGCTGATTGCAACTGTTGAGGAGATGTGCGATCGCGTTTGCGTCCGCGACCAAAGAATGAGAATGACAAATTATTTGGTGCTTCAGAGCCCACGGTAACATTCATGCTACTGTTTGTAATATCCAGTTCAGTATTTATACGCCTATAAGATTCACGATATTGACTGCTTTGAAAGTTATAGGTATTGTCTGATATCTGACGTATACTTCTTCGTCCCGAAATTTGTGAAAATGATCTAGGGCGCTCTGGTGAAAACCCCGTCTGCATGGCCAACTGCACATCAGATTGTAGTGCTCCTAAATTACGTTTAGACAAAAGCAATTTGCCAGGAGTTGATGTAGCTGAAGGAGTTATCTTGATATTGACGACTTCCTCTGGTTGCAACGATTTAGTGGGTGAACTTTCCACAGCGAGCGGTTCCATCTCAATATCGTCATCGACAGATGTTGTTTCTTCTCGTTTTGTCAAAGACACAGACTTCGATGTGTTAGTTGATGTCGACTTTTGTGGTGTCTTCTCGTTACCTTTTATTGGCGTTTTATTTACAAGAGCAGAGCTTCTGTTGGCCTTGCTGTTGCTTTTAGGTGTAACTGGGATGGGTGTAGACCTTTTTTGAGACTTCTGATCTCCTACAAGCTCCACATTTTCAATTTTTTCCTCTGATTTATCAGTATTTTTAATTTGATTTTCTTCTTTTGATTTTTTATCGCTATCTTTAATTGGTTGTTGCTGATCAATTTTCTCTCCGTTCTTAATAGAAAGCTCTTTTTTATCTTCGTTACAATCCTTCTCTTTAGTATCTTTAGTTTTCTTCTCGCTCTTATCATGGTCCAGTTTTTTATCCTCCTTTGTTTTCTTATCATCCTTTTCGGCTTTTTCCTGTGATTTATCCATTTTATCAGACTTTTCTATTTTTTCTTTATTATCCTTTTCATTTACTTTGTTGCCTTCATTTCCATTTTGTTGTTGTTGCTTTTCCTTAATTTGCTGTTGCACTTTGTTGTCATTAGATTGTTGTTGTTTGTTGGTGTTTACACCATTCTGAATTTTTTCATTGGATTTTTTATTGTCAATTTGATGGGACTTTTTATCAGTTTGCGGCAGTTGTTTTTTGTTGGGATTATCTGCACTGTTAGCAATCATTTGATCACTTTTCTGTTGCTGTAATTTATTATCTTGCTTATTAGCGTTGGACGTTGGACTGCCATTGGCAGCAGCATTACTAGCACCCTTATTTGGATTGTTCTTAGTGACAGCACCAGTTAATGACAATGGTGTGCGACGTCCTGGTTGAGTAGAAGTCTTAGCTAACATTTTGAAAGGAAGACGATTTATTTTATTTCTTCGGAAGATTCAATCTGCAAAAGACACAATAAAAAAAAATTTACAAAGCAATAATAATAATAATAATAATACTTTAATATACATATGTATATCTATATATACTTTATATAAGTGTATATATATATATATATATATATATATATATATATATACATATATATATATATATATATATATATATATATATATATATATAGACATATGTACATACATACATTTATATACATATATTGTATATACATATATTGTATTGGAAATATTATTATTTTGGATCGCGGTGTAATGCCTAACATTAAAATTAACATTAGTAATAAATTATCTGACGAAGAAATTTTTCTTTGAGGAAATTATTAAGTTAAAAGTATTTTTGGAGATAGAAAAAGCTAATAAATTTTATTATTTCTATTTAATTAAAATTTAGATTTTGCTAATTAGTAAAAAATTATATTGTTAAGCATAAGCATACATACTTCATTTCTAAATAATTTTTTAACACTAAAAAGTTACATTGATGAGAGCTACTGCAATCATTGTAGTGAAAATAAACTTGTTCCATAATTTGGTATTAAAATTAATTTGCAACATAAAGTTGCTGGTTAAATGCTTCCACATAGCACAATAGTTTCTACTTTCTCTTTTCTAAACACCTTTTCAAAACATAGGAATGTGAAGACACATATACATACTATGTGTATATATGCAAACATTTCTTTGTAATAAGAAAAACAACAATTTAACTGCGTGCCACATTATCGAGCTATTACTACATATATACAATGAATATACTATATATGTACATATTATATATATAAATATATATATATATATATATATATATATATATATAATATATATATATATATATATATATATATATATATATGTGTGTGTGTGTTTGCATATACATTAAGAAATCGAAGTTTGTGATTGATGAGTGTTCACCGGCAGTATGTATCCTTAAGCCCTTTAAAATTTTAATAAATGTAATTATGTATATACTACATACACACTCGCAACATAATTCTTCTCGCGATATGTGGGTTTGCAACAAATCTTTACGTGCATGTAGTAATAAGTATATGTACATGTTTACAATTTTAACGAACTGATAAATATCTTTATTTATATGCACACATTCACATATACATAAGTATGATATATAAATATGCTTACATATCGAAGTTCCCAAATAGAAAGCCTCATATGTATTTTTTAAGAAATTGAGTTTTTCAATGATTCCAATACATTAAACATATATAAACCTCGTCGCATTCGACTAAACGCTTCTTGTCACAAATATTTAATTAACAATTATACAACGAATTTCTATTATGACCCATATATCTTCTTTAAAGTTACAATTATGTGAGTTAGGGCCTTTCTACTTGACACCAACGATATATGTATACTTACATACTTTTTAGTTATTTTTCTATTGATTGTCCCCTGAACTTCTTGCAATGTAAGTGCCGTCATCTTAGTTTCTTTACGTTTTTTTTAATAATACATAAGAATGTACATACATATGCATAATCAAAATGCACAACATAGCGAATCACTTTGTCATAATACATTGCCTCTTTTTTAGTTTTCAGAATTTGTTGGGATTTGTACATTGCATATCTAAATACACATACATATGGATTGACATGCTCGTACATACTTATATAAAATACAAACAGATATTAACAGATACAGATGGATTTTTCAATTCCAAACTAAGCATATAAAAAATAAACACAAAAATTACAGTGTAGGCTAGAAATTATAAGATATTATGTGGTAATCAAACAGCTTCGTGTAACCAGATTCATATCAAATGAAATTTGCTTCCTGTTTTTATAAAATTTTTAAAGCCCATTACAGTTACCTACTTTAAGTTATGTAATTTTCAATTGGTTTTTAAAATAGATTACATATGTATAATCGTAGAAGTTTGGTAATTTTTTGGAATTAGGTAAAGATTCAACGAAATACAGTCATAGAGACATACTTAGCCCTAAAAAAAAAATCCTTAAAAACATTACATAATTTGGATGGCTATATTGCGAACAAATATCTTAAAATATTTGGAAACGGGATAGCTTCCTTGAGAACAAGTACTTTTGCAGTATAACATGAGAAAACTGTAAGTCTATATACATACATTAATTCATATCTTCGGCAGCATGCTCGATGTGTAATACTGAGAATGCTTGATGGCAAGTTAATCAATTTATATTTTGGGCGTCATTGACCTCAGACACACCTTCACAATCTTGAGCCAAGCACTTCGATCGTAGATCACCATTACTATTTTCAATGAACGAAGATATTTTTTACAAATACCTATTTGTTTACTTACGACACCATAAATAAATTCAACTATTTACGTATTCATGTAGCATTAATGCATACGTACATATGTAGATACATATCTACATACTACTAACATGCATATTTAAAAATTTTTGAAATTCGATTTTTAGCAAATAGATGGCTACATTATATTACAAAAATCAGGATAAAACATAAATCAATTGATATCGACAGCGGTAGTAGACTCATGTTTTTAAAACATTTGAAAACTTTCAAGATATTCAATAATATGTATGTAGATCTTATAAAAATTTATTGACTGAACATATGCGTGTATGTATATGTTAATTTACTGAACTGAAATCATAATATCAGCTAATACTGTACCCGTTTAAGCTATAAACGAAGGGATAATAATAATATTAGCATGTATGAGTGTGGTAATATATTTTAAAAAATGGCGGTCGTTTGTATATTGTATTGAGAGATACTATCAATAGAGCCAAACAATATTTATACAATATTGTGGTTCTTAATTTATTAATTCCATTGCAAAGCCCGTAATTTCATAAATAATTTCTATCAAGCCTAATATTTCTGTATAACACTTCGTACTGCAGCAGCAAATGCATTAAGAAAAACCGACGCTACGCCGCACATACAAGATAAGAACAAAGGTTTTTTGCTTATATATACTTGTGCGCTTGTAAAATTTCAATAAACAATTAACACCAACCTTTTATTTCACTTTTATAAGTTTTTTTATGGTAAAAAAAACGTTGAATGTTTAATTCAAATTAATTAAATTTTATAGAAACACAATACAATTACACACGATACGAGCAGAACAACAAAAAAGTAGCGAGTTGAAACGAGTGCTTCTTTCTCTTACTAATTCACAATTGACTAATAGCATCGTTTATTCTCCAAAAAGGGGTAGAACGTGATTACACTATGCCTATAGTTGTATTTTACAAACTTATCTAGGTATATGTAACTCAAATGTCAATATGAAGTGTCAAAAAACTTCAAATAAGAACAGAGCTGCTAAATATATTTTCATTATTCGCGTTGGACTAGTTCTTTGAAATATTTTCTTCAATAATTAATATTAAATACACTACAGATTTTAAGGTATTTACTTTTGTGAATAGTTTTTTGTCCATTCAACTAAAAGCAAATGGAAATAATTGATACTTTCTTTTATCTAACTAAATTTCTTTCAAAAACATCGACATCTGCATTTTGGATAAATGTTGCCTCGCCTTCATAAATGACGTCTTGCTGCTTTTTACAATAACAACAATTTACATATCTTCATTATACCGGGTGGTAAAAATACATACCTACGTCTGATACCTTCCACCGTTCGACTGCTTCTAATTATAAAACCGGGTTATGTGTAACTTATTCTGTGCCTATTTTGGGGTATGCTGTTGAATATTCATTATGTTGGCTGTGTCATGGATAATGATGTTTACCGTTTTTCCAACAGTCATTTTATCAACCTACGCAACTTTTTCTAAATTAGTGTCAAATAAAAAAAATAATACATCACAATGGCCAACATTTTGGAAAATCAATTGTCGGGTATAACACAAGTTATTGAAAAACAGTTGGATGAACAATTAGATCGTTTTGATAATTTGGATAAAGATGATCTCAAAGCACTTAGGGAACAGCGCATTAGAGAAATGAAAGAATTGAATATAAAAAAGCAAGAGTGGATAAAAAATGTAAGTATTTTGCAACACAATTAGAAATTTATGTAATTATCCATGCATAGAAATAGATAAAGCTGCTGAGAACCTTTCATGTTTGTATTTACACATATATCTTTATTCCATTCATATAACTATTCTTCCCACTCTCGTTTTAATGGAAATAATTGAATTAATATGATTCATACTTATTTCTAATAACAAATGTCTTACGTTCGTCTAGTTTTAATATATCAGATGGCGAGATGTTATTTGCTAATTCATTGAAATTTTTTATGAAAAAGTGAAATTAAATTAATGTGAAGATATAAATAAGTATTTTATATAGCTCAAAGATAGGTCATATACAAATTATGTTTACTTCGTTCGTATACTTTAAAGAATTACTAATTAAACATAAAGCCGCATTTAACTTTTGTAAGTGAATAAGTATTATAAACATTTTAACTTATCTCCATTTTTTCATATTTTATAAAAGTTTTTCTTAATCGAAAAACAAAAACATTAAATACATGTATAACAAATCTTTAAAACTATTTCAGGGTCATGGCATCTACACGGAATTGGCTGATGAAAAAGAGTTCTTTGAAGTATCAAAAAAGTCTCCTAATATTGTGTGTCATTTCTATAGGGACTCTGCTGAACGCTGTCGTATCGTTGACATGCATTTGAAAATATTAGCTGGCAAACACATAGAGGCAAAATTTTGTAAAGTAAATGCTGAGAAATCACCATTTCTTACACAACGCCTACGGATCAAAGTAATTCCCACCATAGCTTTGATTAAAGATGGTAAAACAAAAGACTTTATTGTCGGCTTCAGCGATTTAGGAAATTGCGATGATTTTTCAACCGATATGCTTGAATGGAGAATAGCACAGTCTGGTGCAATTGATTACAAGGGTGATCTGATGACACCACCAGATGTTAAAAAGAAAACATATATCAATCGTCCCAGAAAAACTATACGGGGTGGCTATGATTCAGATGATTCCGATATTGATTTTGATGATTAATGAATTTGGAATTTGCGGTACACTTACTAAATAGTTTGAAAATAATCTAGTGTTTAAAACTATTAATATATTGTTTAAATATGTATTTAAATACATTAGTTTATACTGCCTGACTCTTAATTTTGCTGTTTCCCAAGTGTCTTCTTTTATAAGCTCATGTTTGAAAGTTTTATATTCAAACTTTGTTTAATTATTATGCTTAAAAATCTAAACGTATTAAAAAATTATTAAAAGGCAAGAAAGATATCTAACACGATACTCCATTTACTAAGTTTTACCATTAACATTTTTTTATATTTTTATATATATATTACTTGAAATATTTTTCATTTATTTTTCAGCAAATAATTCTTTTTTACAAAAATTTTTTATAAAAAGCACAAAATTTAAAAATATTTTGAACATATTCAAAACTTAAAAAGACAATTTTTCCTAGTATACATATAGCGTAATAAGTATTTTATTAGTGCAAAACAATTAATAGAATAAAACGCATCATTTTTGACATTAAATGGGTAAAATTAAACTTACATAGATAATTATTTGTATACACATTAAATTTTACATGCAATAAAATTCATCTATATAATATATTTATATAAAAGGTCTTAAAATAAATTTTGCTGTGCATTTATATAATTAATAATTAATTACTAAGTGATTCAAAATAATGTAGTGTTTTCGAATTGATGTTACTTTCGTTTTAGTTCGAAACCCATGTCATTCTATTGGAATTACTTATAAATTATATGTATGTATGTATATAAAGAAACATATGTGTATATGTATGTTTTTACACAACATTTATTGAATTTCATATAAACGTACATACAAAAGTATAAAAATTTAGTGTGTACTTACATATGTCGAATAACAATATATATTTCCTATTTTTATAGTGTCTAAAAATCGAAGCAAACCATCATACATACAGATATCATTCATAAATGAATTTGAATAAATAAACTAGAATTATACATACATATTTTCTCTCATTCTTTAATTAATAATATCGTAATTTATTTTTATAATTTTAAAATATAATGTTTAATTGAAATAAAATGCATGTACATCTCTTAAGTTCAAAACAAACCTCTTTCTCCCAAAGTTTATTTACAGAATATGGAACCGCCATTTTGGGCAAAGACATATGTATGTATTTAAAATTTAAATACTCCAATTATAAAAATCTTAGAATGCTGCAAAACTTGCACTACGTGGGTTACTGTGCACTTTTTATGTTATATTAATGACGTATAAGCTCTAAAAGTTTTCTCTTCGAATCAGATTACAGAGTATTAGGTATTTCTTTTAATATTTACTCAAAAGTTAATGAAAAGTGCTCAAAAACCTATTTTATGATGTATAATTTCTGAAGTGTTGCATGAAATTGTTTTTTCGATTTGTTTGATCACTTAGCCTGCGTTGAAGAAAACTCATTTATTACAGGACGCTGATTTTAACAATCCTAATTTTCGTAGTTTCTCAGTATCTATTTGCGGTAGGAGGTAATTGGGGTATACAACGGGTTTGGTAAAACAGGGGTATAACGCGATACTCAGATATGTCTACGGCATAAGGAGATATGATGGTACTTCTCAGTATTCCAAATCATTATATGGCATTGAATTAATGGATTTATTTAAAATCAAAGTATTAATTTTACTACACAAAGTTATCTACATTCAAGAACCATCTTATTTATTTAATCGCATTCAATCTACAAGATCAAACAGAGGAAAACAAATCATGCGGTTATTATATCGAACTTTAATATCCGAGTGGCAGTTCTTCACAAATACAATACTGCTGTGGAACTCGTTACGAAACCCACTACAAATCAATGGCAACGCCTTGCAATTTAAAAAAATTTATTACAATTGTAATATCAAAATTATTACATACATATGTATGTATATATACATATATATATATATATATATATATATATATATATATGTAACCGGCCACTTATTTTATAGGACCGTAATATATAAATATGTATATATGTAGTTGGTGGACTAGCAAATATGAAACTAATATAATAAAAATAATTTACTGAATATCATTGCCAAATATTGTGAGGGTGCTTAGGTATCACTTGAAACAGAAGGAACTAAACTCAAAAAGCAAAGCAAAAGATAGAAAAGTGGAATGAATGGGTAGCTTCTGGAATAGTGGCCTTGTATCGATATAAACTTGGGATGCGTACTTGTGCAATCCATTGAATCCACTCGTCACCACATTAAGTGTACATCCAATTACATATCTATTTGATAGTTTAGACACAAGGTTTATGCAACAGGATATGAACTCTGATTTAAAACTAAACCATATACATATTTCTTCGCTCTTGGAAATCAAATCATTTAATCATACATTAGAATACTAATTTCCTATTGTTAAATTACACATTTCTAAAACTTACATAAAGAGACAATTGTCGACCTGCTACAATGCACACCTATACCGCGAACGCCTCACAAGGACCCGAACCGATAATTATTACATTAAACTATATTATTGCTTTTACAAATTTAATGATTTTCCACTATAATTTTTCACAACTTTCTTATGTTCAATAAAAATTGTCAAGAATCATCCAACACGTACAACTCGCGCGCAAAATTATAACTGATGCTATATATGCCTTCTATATATGACGTTTTCTAAAATAGTGTTGCTTAAGGGAGGATATGGAGTATGAAAGAAGTTAAATCTATACATTTTATAAGTGGTTGTGAAATTTGCTAAGAATTTTTTAATTACATATACAACTCTGTACAAATATATCAAGAGTAAATATATGTACAATTGTGCTCTTAGAAAGACTCATTGCATACAAATTGTATTTCTAATCCTATTTCTAAAAACTGCCGTTCATTTAGACATATAACATGCGTTTGTACATAAATGTATACAATTGCATCATATTAGAATGTATTTAATATATTGGGAGTGTGGCTTGACTAAAATTTTTAGAAAGTCATATATTTTGAACTTTTGAATATATTTTTATGAGAACTGCACAGCCTTTTAAAGGGCACCTTTTCCTAAAAATACCAATAATAAAATTTATTATTGGTTTTTTATTTTATTCAGAAATTAGTTTTTATTCAAATAATTAACTTTGTTTACGTGTGTTAGAGATATATAACATACTTTTTGTAAGCAAATTATGCCGGCAGAGTTGCAAAAAGAGGTATGCCAGTACATTCTTGTGTATTTTATTTTTTTTCAACAGTGCAAAAAGTATGTTATATGCAGTATGTTCAGGGCATAATATATTCACGGCAGTAACACTTTGAACCCTTATTTAGTAATTCCTTCTTCCTACTGTGCTTTGAAGTATAATATTGTTAGTCATTGGTATAATTATTAATATTCATTGGTTGCAAATGACACAAAATTATTGGAACTACTTATATATATAAAAGTGCATATAATGTACATATGTGGTGCTGTGAAAGTCACACAAATGTAAAAGCCGGTTCCTAAATACACAATCTTATAGTGCATTCCTAAGTACATTGGCTGTTTAGTAAGGGAGTATCAACTAATATAAACGTATGCTCTTCGCTTTATTTTGGACATAGTGTTTATATCGTGATATTAATGTCGACGATGAGATCATCGAGTATAAGTCTTCAATGTACCCCAACAACAGAAAAGTAAATACATCACATAGTACATAATAATAATTGTTTAACTTGGGTACGACAACCAAACATGCGCACGCACATGTATGGAATCAAATAAAATCTCAAAAAAATCTAAACAATAGAAGCAGAAAACTAGTTTGGAGCAAATAAACATTTTGCATGGAGAGAAAATATATTTTTCGGAATTATTTTAGTTAGTTGTTCGTGGTTAACTGTTACGTTTGCATTAACTTCTATGAATAGCGCTGGTCTTATAAATATACATAAATGGAAAAATTCGGGTTCTGGAGCCTGATAACAATGGCTTTGGTTAATATGTGCTTATGTACATAATGTATGTATTCTGATGACGATACGTATATAAAAGACTAAAAATAAGTGCTCTTTCATATCAAATATCTTGATTAAAAATTATATAAAAAATATAGTTCTATGACTCCGATACAAAAAACAAAATAAATCTTCTGGTAAAACAAGAAAATAGTTCTGAGAAAGCAATCGAAGAAAAATCAATAGTCCAACAGAAAATAAAAGGCAGCATACTGCCATGCATACTAAATGGCTTGTGGGTGTGTGACTTTAGATGTTATTGATTTGGAGCAAATTTTTTGTATATTAATTTTGCTGACAAAAATTTAAAACAAGATTGAAGATTAAGTAGTAATTCATGCATGTACATATATATATATATATATATATATATATATATATATATATATATATATATATATTGTTGTATATCTATTCCTTATATAAATAGATACATACATACGAATAAATTGTGTCTTCGTACATTTGAACTAATAATTATTCAATTAGACTTGCCGAGTGACAACATTAATAGACAGTTTGCACTTAACTATAGAAAATAATACATATAGTGTGGACTTCTTAAACGTAATATTACACGTCAGAATAGGACTGGTAAACGTAATAATACCTATTACCAGTGTGAACAGAACTCAAAGTGCAAGAATCCCAGTAGTTAAAATTTCGACACTTGACATATATACTCAAAATAATTTTTTATAAGTACATATGTGTGTACTCCGATTTCTATACGTAAATACGTATGTTTAATTACGATGACATCAAAATTCAAGGACGATGGCAAATACAAAATTAAAGGAAGTAGAAAAATGAGGGAATAATATTTTAAGCTGAGACTGAAATATCTATCTATATGTATGCTCAACAAAATATTTTTTTAAGTATATAGGTTTCATCAATATTGCTGTACCATAACATAATTAAAAACGTACCACAAATATGTGGCATATTAACAAATATACATACAACATATTGCAGCTAAATTGTTCAATAAATTTTGATGCAAATGAAAAATAAATTACAAAAGTAAATATGTACATAAGTAAATATATAAAATATTAAATAATAACGGCTGAATTTACAAATATGTAGGTATATATGTTTATATATATATATATATATATATATATATATATATATATATATTTATATGAAAAACTTCAATTCACAATGATATCGAACAGGAAACTATTAATTGACACAAAACTCCATCATAAACGTTAGTTCTTGGCTGTGCTTATTGACAACATAAATAAGAAATAGAGAACTTATAAACTAAATTAAGTGCTATCAGATCTAAATAACAAGTTCTACGTTAAAATAAAATCTACTTTTGGCAAAATTTTCAATGGATCAAAGCTCTGGAAATAGCAACAGCGGATCAACAGCAGGGGGTAATACGGGAAGCAGCACAATTTCAATGAGATCAGGTTCTCATAGCAATTTAACAGTAACTGGTAGTAGTACGAGTACACCCATACGTATAACCAGTTATCATGGACATGTGTCATCGCCCACGGGTAACGACTCACCTATGACATCAGCGGCTGCCACTGTAACCCAACATTCCCACCAATCAAGCAGTGTACCATCTTCAGCTGTTGGTGTTGGTATAGGTGCTAGTGGCGGTAGTAGTATTGTTGGTCAACTTGGCCAAAGTTCAGCTTCACTAAATATGGGAATTTCCGTGCAGCAGCAACAACAACAACAACAGCAACAACAATTAACTTCAACAAATACAATGAGTACTAGTATAACACCACCAAACAGTGCGGGCTTACGTCAATCGAGTGGTAAGTTGCATACATACATTAAAATCATATAATGTAGATTGTAGATGGTACTACAATTCCTACGACAAATCGTACATATAAAGTTCGATTCTCATTGGCAGAGTTTCCATGAGGACGCAGTTCTTTTGATATTTATTTTAAAATTCGTTTTATGTGTCATAATGCATTAGTACGATTTTTAGGAACGCTTGTCTCAAGACCCTAATATTGCTCATACTCGTATGTCGATAAGAATGGAAATTAGTACCGTCTATACTCGCCACTACGTATGTTCATACATATCGTCATACAAAATGCAAGAGTCTAACTAAATTTAAAACCATTTGGCTTAAAACTGTTTATTACATATATTTATCATTACTATCTGGCGTAGTTTTTAAATTATGCAGTAAAAAAGTAACTTAAAATTTTGTAGGGACTTTCTGCATTTTAATTGGCAATATCTATACATATTGCAAATACATACATTTGCATTCATATTGTGTAGTAGTTTTCTTCTAGTTTTTCTTTTATTTTTGAATGTTCTTATATGTTAAATAGGGAATTGTTTTTATTTAAATTTTCTTTACTCATGCTTTTGCGGTTAGTGTGTGTTTGTATTAAGCGAATTTTATTTAAAAGCTTAATTTAATGAAAGTTTTTGATTCTATACACTACAAGTCAATACTTACATACATCAATACTTTATAAATTACAGTTTTTTGTAAAACTAAAGGGGCTCCAAAAACCAAATATATGAAACTGTGCTGTTCATAGGTAGCACACATTTTTCAAGTAATTTTAAAAAGTAAATACCAGGCAACGTAAACAACGATTTTGCCCAAATTTAAACTAAAAAAACAAGCGAAAAGAGATGTGCTACCTACACAAGTAGGACAATAATTTAATCCTTGTTACATGGGCTATATGTATATATAAGATTTTTTTGTTTATATGTTGATGTTTAACAAAGAATTTATATAAAAATCTAGTTTTTTAAAAATTTTACAAAAAAATATATTTTGTAAGTGTACACTGGTTGAAAATTCTGTTACCGAAATAAAAAAAATTAAAATTAATTATACCGATAACATTATTCGTTTCGGTATTTATTTATTTGTTTAAATGGCATAAGTGCTTATACATATATGTATATATGTATGTGAACGAATTAAACTGCAAGATGTTTTGCATTTTCCGTTGCTCAAAACGCAGTGGATGAAAAAATTAAAAAGTCCCCTCTCTTATCTGTACCTAAGAAAAAGTAATTCACATTTCAAGATCAAAACATCTTTCTGTAGTATAAATAGCTCTACAAATAATTTATTGAAATTAGTGTATCTGTAATTAATCACAGAAATTCAAAATGAATTTCAAACTTGGAGCCATTATGTTTTTGATAGTTATCCTCGTTTTGAGAGAACATCAAATAATTGCAAGTTGGACTACGAAGAATAAACTCTCAAGCAGCACTGGGCCGTATAATCCAAACCTTCCACCACGACGAACGTTTTAGACTTTGAAAGTCAAATAATTCAGCTATAACCTGGCTAACAACCTCCATAAAATGTTAAAGATATAAAAAATTGTTTGTATTTAAATATGTTAGCACAAAATGTAGTTGTAATAAAAATGCTTATAAGAAGAATATCTTAATTTTTCATATACGACAGTTATTTAAAGACCAGGAAACTTATATAGCGACAATGTCACTTTCACTGCTGGCACAGCTTTTTTGCTCATTGAAAGGTTTATTGTTTTCGCGGCAGCAAAGGTCTTCTGGTTTTAGAAGTTGCATACTGTTTTTCTTAATTATTATGCAAAATAAGTAAAATCAATAAAAACACGATAAATTTTACATATGAATTAATAAAAAACTTTTTTGTTTGTTAATAATATTTGCCTACATACATACATATATGCATTCATTTTCACAGCATCAAATTTCACAAAATCTTTTTCGTACTATATAAAAATAAGGCTTAAAAACTTGTATAGAAATATATAACATAAAAAATGTGTGTCAATTCGCGTGACGGGCATCGCGGGAAAAGCTCTAATTATTTCATAATTACTGACAAAATGAAAGTGCATAAAATGATTCATTTTGAAATCATAAACTTTTAATGCAAAAAGTAGAATGTTAGCTAGGACCATAAATTGTTAATGTATACATCAAATTAAAATGCATCCCTTTAATTGTTTCAAATGAGCCTCTTGCAAATGTCGTATACGTGCTTAAGTAATTACAAATATTTATTTTGTAAATATTGGAAAGAATATCTAAAATTAATATATCGGCCAGTTGCAAGCTAGTTTTTTCAATTACTTGGCGTCAGAAACCTAACGGTGGAATAAATGATAATTATACACACATATTTATGTATGCATATACTCATAGAAAAATTAATAAACTTTTAAAAAGTAACCTTCGTGTGTATGGCAATATTAAATATTGTATATTTAAATGGACTAGCATGATCATGAATATAGAAATGTTCGGCATTAATCAGTATAATTTTTTATATATTTTTATTTTTCGTGACTAAAGCACGTGTTCCGTATTTTTAAATACGTACATATTACATGTACAATTTCATATTTTTCCCTCTACCTTTACATATGTAGAGGTCCAAGCAGGAAATCAAATTTATATAATACCAGAATGTCATTTAAAAAATGCTTTTATATATACTTTAATGTTGATATGTAATTTTAATAACTAGATCCGATTTGGTAAGATCTTCTATAGTAGTACCATTTTTGGAAATAATTATATTCCTCATTGAGGTCCCTTGCTTAAACTAAATTTAATTGATTTATTTAATACTATTTACCCCTTTCTTCTTTTATTATTATTATTTATTTATTAGTAGTATTCGTAATACTTTTACATTACATTTAAGAAAAAAAAATATATTCAATATCATACATTCTCGGACATAAATTTCAATTTACATTTACATTTCTTATAAAATCTACAGCTCTTTTTCGGAATTTATTAATATTTGTTTCATTTTTAATACTGTGATGCATCATGTTATATCTTTTAAGACCTTTGTAAAAAAGTGAGCGTTGAATTGCGTTTGTATCTGCACGTTGTAGTCTAAAAGTATAGTTGTTTCTTAAGTTGTACGGTTGAATATCGCCAACATATCGTAGTTGTTCTGTTAAATAATCTGGTGCTTCACCCATCTCCATTTTCTTTATAAAGCTCAGTGTTGTGAGTTCCAGTCTTTGATGTATATTCATCCAATTTAGAGTCTCTAGCATATAGTTAATTGGTGTGAAACGGTTGCGTTTTAAAATAGTTCGCATTGCTTTGTTTTGAAGTTTTTGAAGTCTTTCTATTTGAGAATCTGTGCAGCACGTATATAGTATTGTCGATCCATATTCAAAATGTGGTTTGATAATCGTGTTGTACATATTTATCGATGTTATAGTTGATACTTTGTTTCTAATTCGTTTGTAAAATCCAATTTTTTTTCCAATTTTTTTACATACATATTCTAAATGTTCCTTAAACTTTAATTCATTATCAATTAGAAACCCTGGATATTTAATATTATTTACTTTTTCTATTATTACTTCATTTACTTTGAAAGTTATGTCATTGTTCATATTGATTTCCAATATCTTTGTTTTATTTTCGTTTAATTTTAATTTATTCATTTTTAACCAATTGTTAATTCTGTTCATATCCGCTTCTAAATTCTTGAATCAGAGAAAAACTCCCCGTAATAGGTTCATCCCCTAAGATAATAATGATTAAATAGATTAAATTTCCCCATTTAAATTCATTGAAATATTCTTAAAATGAAACGATTATAAAAAGAAGTACTTCTACATGTAGATTGTTTAATATTTTGTTGACTACTTAAGGATGAATTTAAAAATATTTATACTCTTAGTTATAGTGGTTTTTGCAAGTAGAAAAATTTTTGCAAGATTTTATCGAGGCAATAAGGCATCCGGTAGTCGCAGTTCTTATAATTTACAAACACCGAGGACACTACATATACATATAACAAATTAAACATGCGACGCTCTGAAAACCAAATAAAAACAGAAAAGACGACTGGTGAACAATCTGGCAATATTAATTTAATGGAACGTTTCTCTCCTTAAAACTATGCAGAATTACCTGAAGAAATTGTGATACAATCAACGTCAACGGCTAAAGCTACATATCAATAATAACTCAATCCCATTTGAAACGCATGTACATAAAAAATGTATTTCACATAATATGTAAATTTTTGTCAGTTTATCAATCAATTTCTTTCAAATATGTTAAAATTTCATTTGTATAAATTAGAATTATTTTTTATTTAAATAGTATATACATATGTTTGTGTGAAAAATTTAAATGTGATGTTGCAAAATTATTATTTTGTCCATACAAATTAAATTGTCATGAGAATTGTTAAAAAGATTTGCAAAATAACAATTATAAACAATCAGCAAAATATGGAAATAGTTTATTGTTATATTTTCGTGTTGAATTTAAATGTTTGAAATTGCAACAATCGATAAAATAAACAGCACATGCAAACAATTATATAAACATCGTGCTGATATTCCAAAAACTACCCAAGTATTTGAAAAATATTCCTTTATAATATAAAGAACAAAGTTAGTTGGAAAAATGAATGGTAGGTTGTGTCTATATAAGAGCACGATCATAAAATGAATCCAATGTAAAATATATGGAAAGTGTTACCACACTATCAGTTTCAGTTTTTTTTTTTTAAATAAATACATAACACTTACATATGACTAACTAAGGTAAATAATTCCCATAGTTCTAACTACTCTAAAATATTTTTCCGTAGGCCAAAATGTTCAGCTAGTGATTGTTCTTTCAGAAACGTCACGAAACTCTTCGCTGGTTTTATCTATAGTTTGCCTTTAAAAAGAATGAAAATGCCTGCTTTAGGTTTTAAAATTATATTTGGTTTTGTTTCCTTTTTTACAATAACTTTATTGATTTACTTACAATTGCAATTGAAATTCATTTGGTGGTTACCTTTCTGACACAAAAATGTATATGAGCAGGAATACAAAAGCTAACTGAAATATTAACCATTTGAATGAAATTTAATCAAGTTTTCGGAAACAAAACTTGTTATTTCACTTCTTATGTTTGAAAGGATTTTTGTTTAATGATTCTGTTCTATAGGAAACTTTGCAAAGAAAATGGAAGACAAAGCTACGTTCATTTACTATTATTGTTCATATTCATACATATATAAATGGCTGAATAACCTAGATACAATTCCAACAATACGCCTTATGAGAGTATGAAAAGGCATAATTGCCGAGTGAAAAGTATTCATCAAATATTTAAGTAAAGTCCATGATTCAATGTCCAACATAATCACATGATTTTAGCCCCAGCACACATATCAGGTAGCTTTATTAGTTTTTGCTCTATTTTCTTATAATGTGCAATAAAAATTCATATATATTAAGTATTATGTTTTCCCTTTTTTTAGAAAAACATTGACATTGGAATATATATATATATATATATATATATATATATATATATTTTACATACGAGTACGTATGTCGTACATTGCTTTTAAGCGGAACTTTTATTGTACCTTTAGAATTTACATATCCATATGTAAGAGAATTCAGCAGCGCAGATGAAAGGTTTCTTTATTTTCGTATTAACTTTTCAGCGCTTAACGTCTTCCGTTCTTTGATGTTGTTTACATAATATTTTCCACTATATTTTTATTAAACAATCATGCGATTGTTAAGTATGTAAAATGAATCACACTAGATATTATTTTTTAACAGTGCACAGTGGGATCAAAAGCTCCTTTTTCTTGGATCATTAAATTTAATATGGGTAACTCTCAGAGGAAACCGTAAGTTTAAAAAAAGTCTTATGGGTTTAGGAAAATAAATACGTAGGATACAATCATTCGAATAATCATTAATTTTCTTATATCTGCATAACAACGTTAGAAAGGCTCTAAGTTTAATGTGCGTCATTTTTGGGGCAAGTCGCAAGTTCTAATAAAAGGAATATCCTATTCTTAATTATTAATTTTGCTATATGTGCAGAACAGCAAGTGAGGCTCTCGAAATTTGATGTGAGTAATTCCTAGGAAAGCCAGGAGAGACGTGTACTACCCCATACAAAGCAATTAAAATATATATTTTAACAAATATATTTTAACCACACATGACGCGTTATAGTTAAAGCTTTAAAATCAGTAGAGTGCAATTCACGCATATCAAACACGTCATTGAAACTTAAAAGAATGACAACAAGAATACCAACAAAGTGCTAAGAGAATTCGCGCATCACATTTTGAATTTATTCACGTTTTAAATCATACGTATGTACTGTTACAGGAAGTCTATTTGTATAATAATAATCGGTTAACTTGTGCGGTACTATGAAATTTTTTTATGATCGGTTAGCGATAAATTGTGGAGAATTGTATTCATATTTGAATTTCATTTCTGCGAATGTTCTATGTGCAGCTGATTTGATTAAATTTGCTAACTATATTATTGGAAGTCGATTTAAAATAAAAGTGAAATCCCAGTTACTTATTATATGCTTAATATTCGGTGCGGCATTTCATTTCTTCTTTGCTTATCAGATCATCATTATTACATAATTTTTATTTTCATCATCCTTATGTTCAGCTTTTGTGTTGCTTGGCACTACATCTTAATAGTCATTGCGTTTGGCTGTATATTCTTTTGCAATTCCAGAAGAGAGTAGTATCTATGTAAATAATGCTTTTAAAAAGTACACGTCTGCCATATGGTGTAAAATATGTAAAGTATGTATGTACATATGTATGTGTTTCATATACATACATATTGTTAAGCAATTTCCAGTGCTTCGTATATTTAATACTTTTAGCACAGTATTGCTGTCCTACAGAGAAGTTGTTAAAACTATGTTATAGCCATTTACATCCATTTGCCTTCATTCATTATAATTGATTACGTTTTATGCCCCTTACAAACGCATTAATGATGTAATCATTCTAACTGCACAGCAAATAACTACTTTTTCCTTCTACATCCTTTTGACTTTTAATTATTTGCACTTTGAAACAATAGGATTTTGCATATACATACATACGAACAGTTTTTTAAATATAACTTGCAAAAGTGAAATGTATAAAAATAGTGCTTGTGAAGGGATTATCTAAATATTGTTTTCTAAAATAAGTGGGCTCTTTGCCCGTTAAAGGCTTAGCATAGAAAAAAAATTTTGAAAATAAAATAAATTAACATGTGCAATATATACATAAAATTATGGCAGTTTACAATTTATTTTTTTTAAACCTATTTTTAATATAACGGAATATCAAGAAAATTTGAAGTATTGAAAAACTTGGATTAAAATTAAAACTGTAATTAAGAAAAAAATCAAGATAACGACTGTTCAATATATTAATGTAAGAGCACTTATTTCTATAAGGTTACATTAGAGTCGGATACAATTCGCCTTTGACGATGAATTTCATACTTTATATATGAATACCCGTATAAAAAGTCTCCAGTTGTTGTTTAGGCTCTGTTCCTAAATTTCAATTTATCTTCTCCATAAATCCCCAAAGTAGATATTTCCATGTAAAAATAAAAATATTTATAGATATTTTTATCGACGTAAATTAAGCATAATATATTATTATAAAAGAGTAACGTAAAACACATACAAGAATTACATTTCAATGTTTTTCAATTCGAAAGCTTCAGAATCAAAATGTTTATACATATATCATCTGTTAATGGTTTATCATTTAAGGAAAAGAAATATACTTGTCGAACTATTTTCAAAGTGTTTTTATTCTGAGAATAAAACGTTGTAGCATTCTGGTACAATGTTTGGCTGCTTAAATTTATTATAGAAAAAATATTGCGAACACTGACCGAATAACGACTCAAATTTGTATACATATCTTAACCAAAAACATCTTAGTATTACAAAAATGGCTTTTATAACTGTTTTTCATATGTATACGTTTTTTGGGATCATTAGCATTCAGCATTTTAAAACTTATATACATCAGTTGGTAAACTAAATAACTAGATATTTTCAAATCCTTACAATAAGCTTTTCTCTGAAAATTCTCTTAGAACTGCCTCTAGTTTATCTCTTTTACTCCAATAAATCCAAAAGTAATTTTAAAAACCTAAAATGACCTTTAAGACAAGATCTCTGAAACAATTTTCTCTTGCTGCTGCATACTCTTATTTGCGTGGTTTTAACATCAAACTGATTTAACATCGTTTTCACATTAATTTCTTAGCAATTTGTAGATTTTGCAAAATTAATGGGCCGAAAGATGACGACAACATCATTTACACCAATACAAACAATTTCTTTTTATCTATTTTATTTTACATATGTAAATGGTATCATTTTTCCATTTATTTAAAGTGTTTACGTCAATTGTTTGCTTTATTATATTTTTCGTTTTGAAAGTTGATTTGTGAAATACGCTTTTCTAAAAAAGCTCAATAAAAGAAAAATATTTTCATGTCTATGTAATAAAAATAAAATCTCTTTAGCTTTTGAGTTCAAATTCATGAGACGCACATCTTTGAAAGTTCTTATGCCAAAACTGTCATCGCAAGATAGTTTAAACAACAGCCCAGGTCCATCATCACCAGGTGACAAATGTAGTTGTTTGATTAAATGTATATTAATGAATTACTTTTTGTGTTTTAAAATTTCCAATACAAAAATATATGGCACAGCTTACGCACCTAATGAAAATAGATATATATCTACTTTCAGATGAAAATACTAAACATATTATAAACAATATGTATATATTTTCCTGTATCACTACAACCCGGTTAAGTTAATACCAAATTTTATAAAATTACAAATAAGTATGATATAAACATATATATGTAATTAAACGCTCATTGTTGAATTGTTATACTCCAATCAGAAATTCCAGTAAAAAAACTTCTTGTTTCCATTCAAACTATTGTTTTATGTAAATTTGAATATTAAAGTATCGTCTATATGATAAATGTGCGTTCACACCATGTGTGGTAGCTCATGTATACGCAAGTTAATGACGCACAGGTGTGTTTAACACTTTATAAATTTATTTAATGCATGCATAATAGCTTTTGTTATTTCAGTTTCTAAAACTATTCGTTATTGATAATGCACTTGATAACAATTTTTTGTGGTATTATTCATATACTTTTAGTTTATTAGTTTTTATTGAATACATCTTATCTGTACATATCGTGCCTCTAATTCTAAGGAGATACTTAAAATTTAGAAATTTTCAGTAGAGGTAAATTATTAGTATAATGCTATTCGCCAGAGAAATAAGACAATTGAGTTATTTCTGTCATTCTAGATAAATTGTTACTTTTGGTTTTCAGAGAACTCTGTGTCTTTTTGCCCTTTTTTTGCAAAACTATAAAAACTTAAAATTATTAGTATTACGTCATTATTAATGAATGCTTTAATAGCGTTTTTATTATACAAAATTCATACCTTAGAGAAAGTGTGTAAAAAAACTAGCTTTATCAAATATCAATCAAAACTTTTCAAGTTCTTAATATGCGCGAAATTTAATTATTAAATGTTACAATTAAAATTATGCATTATAAATTAAGTTTATTTGTTACCAACTCCTTAATAGACTTCATCCACAGTTATTAAAAGTTTCACATCTCTCATTTTATGCTCAAACTTTCAACAACCATATGAGAGTTTACAAATGATTTTCAAAAATCACATCACATAGCAAGTGTAGTAGGTTGTGAAACTCATACAAACAAAATTCTAATCGAATCGAACGTACGACTTCTGCGATGATAGGCTACCACACCAGCCTATCGAAGCACCCTGTACAACTTTTAGCCTTCTACTTATTTCAATAAAGGGACCACTACATTAACAACTATTTCGATTGATATCGTATACCGTAATTTGCACCCTGATTTATTATTGTTATTGTAATTGAACTTTATTCTTCATATGCAGCACTTCTTAAAATTCTGGTGAGCATGTAACACTTGTCATACACTTTTTTAGAAAAGATAATTTCGATAAACAACCGAACACAAATAAGAAAGTAAATTAAAAAAATTTGGGTTTTGAAATGTCCCGCTTTTGGAACGACTTACTGTTACCTCTCTGTCACACCTCTATTTAACAGGTGCTTGTAGAATTGACAGAAAGTTGCCCCAACTATTAAACAATTGCGTTAATTTTAAATCAATATATTAACCATACTAAACATGAAATTCATTGTATGACTAATTTGTAACTTATAACCCAGTTTAATTCTTCAAATATAAATTTATTAAATAACATTTTATTTTTACCCTAATTTATTTATCTACATACTCGTACATTATTTGTCAATTAATTATAATATACAATAACTTATCAGTTGCAGTAAATTAGATAAAAATGTATATATTATATTTGTTTACACGTCATTTAAAATAGAAAATGAATTACATTATGTTATGAATGATGTATGTAGATCCAGTAATTTATGGACATCTGTAAAACCATTTAATATTTGTGAAAGCTACAACCATCGAATCGGTTTTTATTCATAAATTTACCCTTTTCATTTCAAAATTACTTAATAAATTTAAAAATTTTTTAAAGTAATACTCATTACAATGAAATTATAAACCATGATTTTCATAATATTCAAATAGCTGAACTTATATTTAGTTCATTTATAAAACAATACAATTTTTAATTTTTTTTTATGTGAATATTAATTGTTAATTAAGTATTCGACCATTTTTTAACCCAATCATGCAATTATAAATAATAATTAATTGCATTGAAAGTTTAAATGGTTGGGGAAATTTATTCAGAAATAACGTGACACGAATATCATACATCTAAAAATAGCTGTTTAATTCTGTTCGGGGTTTTCAGATATTAAAAAAGGTGGAGTACCTTACAAGATTAGGGCGCTAGGCTGGGGAGAAACAATTACCAATAGTGCTTTTATATGTAGGCCAGCAGTTCATTGTTAGTTGGTGGTTCACAGTATTTTTTATGGATGTTACAATTGACTAATTAAGAAGTAAAGATTAATTTAATGGAGTTACAATTAGTTTTAGTACAACGGGCTTAAATCCAAGCCAGATTGATTGACTGCTGAATAGATAATGAAATTAATAAAAATGTCTAATGGACCTTTATGGTAAATTTTAATAAATTAATACTGATTTCCAAATACTGGTTTCCCTTTTCTACCGGAAAAGGGGTACCAGCGCTATGTTTGTTCCTGACTCAGTCTTACTGCTTTCAAAAAACACATTATAGTCAGGAAAGGAAAAATTTAAATGGTAATTTAGTATCTTGATCAATACATTTTAATTAATAACAAATTAGCTATTTGACATACTGCGATTGGGCTATTATAATATGAAATTTATTTGTTGGATGGTTAAGCAATGTCCATATGCATTTCATTGGCGCTTTTAACAAATCGTCAGTAGACTTCAATGTGATTTCTAAAATCATTTGCGAGTTTTCATTGAAATTCTCAAATTGTTTATAAAAGTATTTTGACAAGATGAGAGGTTTGAAACTTTTCTAAACTGTGGTTGAAGTCTACTGATGATATATATATATATATATATATATATATATATATATATATACATATATACATATATATATATATATATATATATATATATATATATATATGTATATATTATGAAATTAGAAAAACGCTACTCAGCATTTTCTTGCTAGTGGGCTTCACTCGAGAGGTGGATAACACAAGAGTTCGTATGATGTTAAGTTCTATTTTCATCAAGTCTCCTAAAAATGCATAAATCTAAATAAAGCGAATGAGTACGAACTTTGGCGTGATTGCTTTGTGCTTTCTAATGTATTTTATGTTTTATATATATGCCTACTTACATATTCCTTTCTATGTGTACTACTGAATTAATGAAGCAAATACGCCTTTTGTTAGCATTATTTTTATTTATATTTATTACAAGCATGGCAAATAGACTGAGTATATGCAATAATATTCATTTGCATTATCAAATAACGAAGAAATACATTTCTTTAAAGTAGATAATAAAAAGCTAGGAACCAAGTGCTATATATAAAACATAATCTGGGATGATAAGAAAATTGATTCCATACTAACGATCTTCTAAAATTGTACTCTGTCGACTTTATTTGCACAAATATATATTAGTTTATTGTTATACACATAACGACACTGATCAACACATATTTACATTTTGCTTGTTAACGTTTTTTAAAGAAATATATAATAAGCATTGTTTATAATGAAACTCTATAAATGATTTTTTGCATTTATATCTGTAGCTTTCATTAAAAACTGTGTATTCCAAAAATATTAGGGTCGTCGGAAATTTATATTAACAGCGTGTATATTAAACCAACAATATAGTTGAAGCCAAAAAATTCGTATATATGAACATATTTTTTTGTTCACTCAGATTTAGAAAATTGTCATTCCATACGTTCATAAATTTATTTCCCAACATTTTTTTCAAAGGAATTATTTTAAAAGATACAAATCAAAAAAATATAAGGATGACAAAAGATTATTATTAAAAATCCCTAAAATTGTCTTTGAAAACTCACTTTCAAATAAGAATCAATTACGTCTTCATCTTTTAGTGCGGAGACACTTAAAGTAGACTTTTACACTAATTTAACTTCCCCCAATTGTAAGCAATCTTCATCTTTAGCATTCTCTTGCTTAATAAATTGCCTTTACTTCTTGCTAGATCGATTAGAGATATTTTAAATAAATAAATTAAATTAAAATAAATTAACATTAATCTCACTATTTTCTAATTAAAATTTTAAATTGTTTTATTTCAACAAAAGTTTTATTGATATTGAATTTAATTCGAATAATATCTAGCGCTGTAATTTTGTGTGACAATAAGTATCCTTATCTCTGTCGGTATCGCCATTATTTTTGTTTGAGTGTCGGTATACATATATAACGTATGGCGGAAAAAGGAGAATACCACATTATATTTTTATCAAACATATCGTACAGGTAACTTAACTTTTAAATTGACATGATAAGCACAGGCTTTTTAGCATGTTTTATTGTATAACTATATAAATATAGCGCTTCAGTTAAAATACACACGATTACTCATCTGATTTTTGTTTTGCAGTCTGCAGAGATAATATTTCAGTTAATAACATTTCAACTAAGATATCACATTTTGAATTTATTGCTAACCAATAAAATTGTTTGTGTTAATAATTTATTTAACACCTTTTCAATTTTAAGGAATATTTGTTTATTAGTTTGTTCTTGTGTTACGATTACTTGCAAGTGAAAACTAGTGGCAAAAAATTTGCCGAGTTTGTTTTGGGTTAATTGCCTCAGAATTTAATGTTTTGCTTGCTATCTATGCTGTTATATTTTGCCGGTACCCACTTCGTCGTATTATAAGTGTAAAATAATAAAATACGATCGAGTACGCAGCTAGACAATACTAAATTTAGTGGGCTTTAGTCATATGAATACTTTTAGTATGAAATATTCTCCTATTAGAAGTAGTTTGAGTAGACGGCTTGTTATTTAGTTCTTTCTTCGTTTCTTGTGTGATTTTGCGAGCGGTTTATTTAATGCTAGTTTTTTATTTTTTATATTTAATATCTCAATCAGTGTCCGCGAGTGAAACGTCGCGTATAACACGCTACATTCAAAAATACAAACAGAAAATACGCACCAAATAAAACAAAAACAAACAAAAAATTAAATAATAAGCGAATCATACGAATAATGGCTGAAATGAATCTGATTAACTAAATCGCTTTGAATAAATCATTTTAAATTTAAACATTTATAAGTTTAAACACATTTTCTTATGAACTTGAATTAATTATTTTTTTTTAAGTCTAAATAATGTTTTATTAAATCTCCTGTAAAAATAACTTGTGCTGTGCTGTGCTAAAAATTGTTTTCGGTTTTTGCGTGTTTTATATTGTTGGTTATATTTCTTTCGTTATATTTCTTTCTGTGGTATCCACATACACACACACACACACATATACATATATATATATATATATATATATATATATATATATATATATATTTATTTATTTATTTATTTATATCGTCAGCTAAAATCCTAAAAAGTGTAAGCGTGAAATAACTCCAAATTATCCTTTGATAACTAAATAAAATTCAACAAACTATGATAATATGAAATTTATTTGTTTGGTGGTTAAGCACTGTCTATATGTATTTCATTGGCGCTTTATACCAAATCCTCAGTAGACTTTAACCACAGTTTTGAAAAGTTTCAAACTTCTCAACTTATTAAAAGACTTCCAAAAAACCATCTGAGAATTCTGTTAATAAATTAACTATAAGAATTCACAAATGATTTAAAAAATCACATTATATTTAGTGTAGTAAGCTATGAAACTGATACAAACTAAAACCCAACAAACAACTTTTATTCGATATGAGTCTATTATATTTTTCTCTTATTCAACAAACTATGTTTATATATCAATAAAATTTAGTACAGGTTGCTTTTATAAGGTTGATTTAATAGTATGGGTGCTAAGAATTAAAAAAACTTTTTCTTTTTGCTGCTAGTAAAAAAATGTATGCGCCGTATTCATGGGAAGTAAAGTACACTTGAACTATCCTTAAAACATAATTTCCATAAAAGCAAAGTGCATTATTTTCTATCAATAGGGCAATATACAAATATTTAAGTAAACCTTTGCGATAGGCACGATCAAGAAAGTAAACTTTTGGCGATTTCAAGTCCCAACAGTATACAGAAGTAAATATTTTTCTTATATTTATAACGGGTCTAAAAATAAAATTGAAAAATAGAATAACTAAACCGGGTAGCAATTAAACCGATAAATGTTTATCTGATTGAATGCCTAGTATACAGACATCCAGCAAAATAGTGTGTATAAGCAAATTCTTAATATTAGATTGTTATTGCAGGTCATATATATGCCCGTTTAAATAAAGTAGTTATAACTAGGGAAATTAGATGACTTTTCTGTGTCTGTACATATGTACATATTTATATTCACGTCCAGTGCAACATCCCATTTGCATCTACATATATTGCAGGAGTTTCAAAATAAGTATTTTGTTAGGATATACGAAAACAGTAACAATGAATTCAAATAAATAATTCGACGCCCTAATATAAAAAAGGCGCAACTCATTTTTTAATGTCCGTATTGTTTGTTATGGGATTTGTAAGTGCCATTAAATTCCAAAATAAAAATTTATAACGATTTAGAATGCATGTATGTATATAACCTTGTTTTAATAAAAACGAGTTGCGCTCTTTTTATATTAAGCTATTTTCAGAAATTTCAGAAATCGTGTAAACATTATATCTTATTCATGTGTATTTTAACTTTGTGCGTATGATAAATGTAAAATTTCCGAAACAGTGCTGATATATTTTCAAACACATGCATATGTACATATGGATGTATGTATATGTAAACATATGCCTATAATATATTTTTAATTTGTTTTAAAAAGATTTCAGTTCAGCATCAACAACAACATCTATCTATTCACCATAAAAATGCATCAAAGAATTAACAGTATCTGAACTGTAGTGAAACAAAAAATAAAAAATGCAAAACAATGAGAAAAAAACTTAAGGATAAACATGAAAATTTTGTAAACAAAATCTTTGAATTTTACAACCACCCACTTGCACGCAAATTGCACCAAAGGCAACTGAAATAATTTTCTGTTTAAACGAAATGAGAACATAAAACCTAAAACCTTGGAAAGTTTTTGCCAGTTTTTTTACGTTTTTATTATTATTTTTTATTTACAACAAAACACCAGCTAAAATGAAAATAGAAAACAAATCTGACATTTATTTAGAAAAAGTATAATATTAAATACTTTTTAAGAAAAAAAAAAAAGTGTATATAATTGGCCACCCTTTTATTTGAATGTTGTTTTTTTCGTTAATTTAACTACACTTAATTATGTGGCCTTCTTTGTGATATCAATCAATCTATTTAAAATCCATTAACCCATCTGTTTTTATATGATCTGATCTGATTTATGAGCAATATTTGTAAACGAGATGAAATTCTTTCTAGGCATTGCCAATTGGGCAACTGATAATCGGGACAAATACGATGGCAATCAAGCTGATAAGGTAAGTTATAAATTAATTTTGAAACAAGAACTTTTAAAATTAATCAAAATTAATAATATTAAATTTTTGAAACTTTTAGGTTTTCATATACAACACAAAAAATAAATTTGTATATTTATCGTGCTGTGTTTCTCAAATATCTAATTAATAAGAACTATAACAGTACAGGTGATATGTAACAGTTATGTCCAAATTTATTCCGTTTTTTCCCCTATTTTTGGTGATAATCTCAAACAAAAACATTATCTCTGTTGCATAAATTTTTGGATAAATTAATTCTATATGTACGCTCTGCTCGGTACGTTACTGTATACCATATATTTTCCTTCATTTACTTGAATTAAATCTACACCTGACACGATAGCAGATATATGTATATATATATATATATATATATATATATATCTGCTAGGAAACGTCAACTTCAATGTCAGGGAGAATTATGGTGTCATTACATTGTGAAAATAATAATTATAAAATTATTACAACAATATTATATATACATATGTATGTACATGAACTGTCAGAAAAAGTACAGAAAAATAAATAAGTATGTGTACATATTTTTATTTAAATAAATACAAATACATACATGGTTCGATAAGATATCTGTTATTTTATTTATGGGAATATATAATTTATTTCTGAAGGAAGAGTTTTAATGACAATTAAAAATGAAATAAAATATTATACATACATACATATGTATGTCACGAGCAGACCGCCTAAGAGTTTAATAAGGTATTCCTGTAGTTTGATAAGAAAATATTCTCTTTTATCATGCTTTAATTTTAACGAAGTTGTTGGTGTTCGGTAGAAAACCTTAAAACATAAGCCATTATGCGTACACAATGAGATGAGATATAGACAAACCTGTGATTATTTTTCTTTTTTAAATAAAAACGAAATCAAATATAAAAATCAAAATAAAACGAATTTTGTTGCACCAGAATATCAGTAGACTCCAATATAATTAAAAAAAATTAGCATAACGTCAAATTCTGGTTGGATTAATTGCTGCCGGGCTCCTTGAATGCCGAATTCTTCGCTGAAAAACTCTGACCATGATATAATAAGCAATCTTGATCTAAAGAACATTTCCCAAACTTGTTCACAATTTCCCTTAAGGAGTGAATAGCTAAACTTTAAAAGAGTTTTTCGAAAGAGTCTGCTAACCCCAAATTTTACTGTCATACTAACAACAGGCTCCACAATCAGGATAAAAATATATAATAAAATTCCGATTCGTTAAATGAAAATAATATATAGAAATAAAAAAATTTATAAAATATTTCGCATTATATGGTGTTTTGTGATTTTTTTGAGATACATACCATGTATTTATTTTCTTTTTTCTTTTCCAGGCAGCAACGGACGCGTCCAAACTTAATCGCAAAGAATCATATAAGGCGCAACGAAAAAATTATAGGCGAGAAAAAAAACGTGTTGCATCTGAATTGTTAAATTCGTTACAAGATCCAGCTGTAATTGTATTGGCTGATTGGCTTAAGGTAATAAAAAATTTCATAAAGGTTGTACTTAAAAAAATTGTGAAATACATTTTATAATGTCCTAAAATATTTATGTGAATACGTTTTGTTGGAGACTTGTGCGAGATACTTTAAATTTACATGTCAGTATAGAGTAGGATGATGAGTTTTTTTTTGTATGTATATTATTTAAACACCTTTCACCTCTGGTAGAAATCGTATGTATATATTCTTTCTACATACATACTTTCGACGATGCGTTTGTAATAGCTGCATTATAGAACCCAAAAGTTTTTAATATCTAGTGATTTTTACTAAATTTTACTTAATTGCGAACGCGCAGATATAATACCGTAAATGAAAAGACAAATTGAGAAGGTAATAACAAATTTAAAACGAAACCATACATTTCTTAACATAAATAAACAAAAATAATTAATAAAAAATAAATTACTATCAAAATCTTTTTTGATAAAATTAAACAAAAAATATATGTATAATCATGCAAGTCACGCATACCGCTCGAAATGATTTTGATTTCGTATTTGCATTTCCGATTAATTTTGTTTTAGGCTCTTCAGATTCAGAACGATTTTGTTAATTGCTAAAAAATCGAAAATATGCTTTTTCAATAAATTATGGCATTGCGGCGCGTGGCAGAACAAAAGGACATTGTTACTGAATAAAAGGCATAACAATACAAGAAAAAGAAACGTAATACAAAATTTTAAATCAAACATTGAAAATTGACATAAAAAAATTTAAAAAAAGTATCAGGAGTATCTTCATACATTTTTGTTTTCAAAAAATCTGATTTCCAAAAAAATAAAATGTGGCAATACTTCGGTTAAAACATACTTCAGTGTCTATGCACAAATGACAACTAAATGCTTAATAAATAAGTGTAATAATTAAACATACCGTTTATAAATCATTAAAAGTAGCAATTCTACTCTGAACATTTGAAGTGGTTTCATTGGGAAGAAATTTTTCACTTTCTAAAGACCCGATTTCGGAAATGAAACCAAATAAAAAGTTTCAAGAACAGAGAAGTATTAACCAGTCGGCAAACTTTATAAAATCTTGCAAAAATAAGCACACTTCATCAGCTGATGAAGTAGGAAATACTATAAAGTATAAATCTATGTGCCTTTATGAAAATATATAGAAAGGGTGCTTGTTAAAGACTGAAATTATTAAGCAGTACGAACTTACAGTTTGTATTATTATTAATCATTCTGTCATCTCATTTGAAATGAAAATAAATATCCAACAACTGGTTGTTAATAGCATTATTACAGTAATAAAAAAATAAACTAGAAGAAACAAGTAGTTTTTATTTATTATACCATTAATTGTTATTATAGTATACGAAGATGAGTGCAAATAACATTAATTACTTTATATTGAGTAATAATATTAATTAAATTTATTCCTCTAAATTTTTCCTGGAACTTATGATTATTTAATAAAAAAAATATTCAAAACAAATATGAATATCTATGCCAAAACAATCAAATTATTAAAATAAAATATAATTGTTAATAAATTAGCTATTTGACATACTGTCATTGTACTATTATAATATGAAATTTATTGGTTGGGTGGTTAAGCAATGTCTATATGCATCATTTTGATTTATTAAAAAATATATTTTTTACAAACAATTTAATAACAAAGAAAATAATTAAATTAACGATAAACTCACATTGCAAATAAAGAAATAAATATAATTATTGCAAGCTCGACGCTTAACAATTATTTTATTTTTTAAAAGAGCATAATGTCAAGACCAGATTTCTGGAAACTAAAGTTTCAAATCTACAAGTAAAACACCTACAAAACAACATACTAATAAAATGTATATATTTTTTTTTTTGTGGGAATTCTACTTGCAGATTTGTAATTTCTAGTTTTGAGAAATTGGCTGCACATGGTGCTACTAGAATTTTTTTTAATACCCGTCTGTGGTTCGTTGGCTGTCTTTATGATAGATCACTTCAGTCATTGGTGTCAACCTATACAGTACGGGATCCCAATACTTAGATAAGATGAATTTGTCAAAGATCCAACCCCCGTCTGTTTGAGATATCTAATCAGGCCATTTAGATAATTCTAAAAGATCATCTTGAGATACGGTTCTTAGTAGTTTATTTATTTGGCGAGAAATATATTATAAAATTTTAATAATTACAAATTCAGTAAAGAATGGTATAAGCAACACTTATGAAAAGTCTTTAATTCTAGGTTCGAGGAACTTTAAAATCATGGACAAAACTGTGGTGTGTCCTAAAACCCGGCTTATTGCTTATTTACAAAAGTCCCAAAACGAAAAGTAGTCACTGGGTGGGAACTATACTATTGACATCCTGTCATGTTATCGAGAGACCAAGTAAGAAGGACGGATTTTGCTTCAAGCTTTTCCATCCTTTGGAGCAATCTATATGGGCTCCCAGAGGACCCGATAAAGAAACTATAGGTAAGAAATCCTATAAAAATATTGATTTATTTGTCGTTCTCTTATATATTCTGCTGAAACCTTAAGGCGCCGTTACACAACCTTTGCCAACTGCATATTTAATATTTCGGGCTCCAAGCCAAGCAGCTGGGAAATGTTGGATGGATGCTTTGGAACTTTCATTACGTTGTTCGGGACTATTGCTGCGTTCAAACTCAACCGCTGGCACGAGTCAAGGTACCGGTAATGCCGAAGCTTCAATTTCACACGAAACTCAATGGTCAGAAGCTGACTATGAAAAACATTTCGATGATCAAGGTAAGATTTTGAATATATTGATTGAAGATCAATAATTGTAAAATGATAAATTTTATTTTTTAACACTAATCTTATCGACTTAACTAAGATACATCACATAAAGTGACACGCAAGTCAAAATATCTCACAGTACCCAACATGGAATACCATAACAAAACACTACATGCTTCAGATATTAGTATAGTATCTCGTAGCCAAACACCCTTACTGCAACAACTATACGTGTCCATGACCAATTGGGAACGATTAGTCAGTGCAAACACTCTTGAATTTAATAAAATTAAAAAACTACGTAAACAACATAAGAAAAGTAGAAAATATGCTGACGATTATAGTGATGTATCCAGCGTAGATTTTACACCGAACTTCTCAAAATCTTTAAAACTTAATAAGAAACGTAAAGCAGCTAAAGCACTCTTAACAAAATCTATTTCATTGGGATCCGTACATAACACATCATCGTCTAGTGATGAAGATTACGAACCAATAATATTACCAAAAAGTCTATCGATGAATGTTGTGTCGTCACGACCAGTTAGTTTTCCCCCTGGTACAAATGCTACACTATTTTATCTCCCACTATGCAGATTGCAACTACTAAAAATCATTCACGTTAGTTGGCTAGAGTTCGTTTTATCAAGTAATCTTAAAGTGTCTAAAGTTCTTCCTGCCTTGTTCATAACGTTTACATAAGGCTAATAAAAGTCAGAAACATTCAAAAATATTACTGAGAAGAAAATAATATAATCGAAATCCTATTGAAAATATATATATTCATCTTCATAAATTTAATAAGACACAATCCCATATAAATGCATATGTATTTCAAAGATAATTATTTATAATCACGTTTATCTTCAAATAAAAGTTTTTGTAGAACACATTATTAGCAATAAACGAATAACTCCTAAAATTTTATTATTAATCTGCGTTTATTGAAGGAAATACTAAAAATAAAATTATTGTATTCAATTTAGATCTTGATGGTGATAGCCAAAATGAGGCTCCTACTGGAATAATGTCTGGCATTGATACAGATTCTGACTCTGAGGGTAACGATGTTATTGGTGTTGACAATCAACTGCAAGAAATCGATAATGAAGATCCAATTGAAACTCCATATATTCCAATGCCAGAGGAGGAGATAAATACGGTTGGTTTTCAATATTTTGTTATGTTATGAATATGGCAATTGTAATATTTCCTAAGGCGTTATAAATATATATATATATATATATATATATGTATATTTATTTATTTATGCTCGTTCGTTTCACCAGCGACTCTTATGGCATCTCTTACTTCTTTTACGAAGAAATTACTGCCTATAGCTTTAAGTCTCGCTAAATTACTTAAAGCTTTGATGTGATGCTATGCGAACTCTGCGTGTGCTATCAAATGAGCCCCATCTCATGTATACGAAAGTAAATATAGAAAATATTAGTATTTGTAAAAATACCATATACTTGCCGACCACAGCTTCTCATATAGCTTATAAAACGAATTTGTCTACAAAACTCGTATATATATATATATATATATATATATATATATATATATATAGATAAATCAGTTCATTTAATAATTAAAATCTTTTATTATTAAAACATTTAGCAAAGTGGTGAACAAGTCGAAGAATTAGCGGAAGAAAATAAAAGTTTAATATGGTGCTTAGTGAAACAAGTCCGTCCAGGAATGGATCTCAGTAAAGTCGTGCTACCGACCTTCATATTGGAACCACGTTCATTTTTGGATAAACTGTCTGATTCATATTTTCATGCAGATATATTGTCAAGGTAAAAAGTTTTATTTTAAATAGAAGACTTATTCACTTTACTAAGCACACAATGGAGACAAAAAAAATTGGTACATTTGTACGTATTTTACTAGAAAAAATTAATGTAAATTTTCTAAGTGAAAAGAAATTTATTATTTTATTATAATTTATTATTATATTATTTATTTTAGTTTCCATCAAAGAAAAACTCTGAAATATGATAAAACATGAAGTCACACATTCATTTATTTTCCCCTTTATACGCTAAAAGTCCATTTACAATTAAGATTGTTAAGTGCGAGTACATATTTAATCAGTATGCCTTTCACAAAACAAAAAAAAAATTCTGATAATAAAGTAAAAAATAATGAATGAAAATCAGATGTATTTATAGACATCAGCGCATCTGTAAACTTATAAACGAATTTTATTTATATTCCATTAAAATGCAGAACTGTTTATATAGATTATATCTTTACTTCAGATAAATATTTCATAATAACAAACTTTGTTAATTTTATCTGTATGTATCTACATATGTGTATAAAAGAAATTTTGAAATTAGAAATAATCCAATATTTTTCCAAGGAGAATTAATAGTAGGAGAGTATACCTGATATTAATATGCTTTGAAATACGTCTAACTTTTTTTTACTTAGTATTAAATAAAAACTGTATTAAAAATTTAAAACTAAATTTTACTTTGCAGAGCTGTTGTTGAAGATGATCCTTTTACACGCATGAAACTAGTGGTGCAATGGTATTTATCCGGTTTCTATAAGAAGCCCAAAGGCCTAAAGAAACCCTACAATCCCATATTGGGTGAAACGTTCCGTTGCTACTGGGAACATCCGAACGGTAGTCGCACTTACTACATAGCAGAGCAGGTCTCGCATCATCCTCCAGTTTCGGCATTTTATGTTACAAATCGACAAGAAGGTTTCTGCATCAGTTGTTCCATCTTGGCTAAATCGAAGTTTTATGGCAATAGCACTTCAGCGGTGCTAGAAGGTGTGGCTACGTTAACTCTCTTGCCACGGGGAGAAAGTTATACGTTAACTACACCTTATGCTCATTGCAAAGGTATTCTTTTGGGTACACTCTCTATGGAATTGGGTGGTAAAATTAATATCGATTGTGAGAATACTGGTTACAAGACGGAGATTGAGTTTAAGCTGAAACCTTTCTTGGGCGGTTATGATAGTACCAATATCGTTGCCGGTAAAATAAAATTGGGCAAAGAAACATTGGCTACTATTAGCGGCCATTGGGATGGTGAAATGCGAATAAAAGATAGTAAAACAGGTGAAGACAGTGTGCTATTTGCTGCGAACTCTGAGACAATGAAAAAACGTTTATTGCGCTATGTTGTACCACTTGACTCTCAGTTGCCTAATGAATCTGAACGCTTATGGAATTTAGTATCAGCTGCCATTAGATGTGATGATCAAGTAGGTGCTACCGAAGAGAAAACCGTGCTAGAAGAACAACAACGCAATTCAGCTAAAGAGCGTAAAGCTACATTTGCCGACTGGGAACCAGCACATTTTCAACAAGATTTGATAACTGGCAAGGTAAATACAGAATTAACACAAACGAAGTTTGGCATATAGCGTATGGTAACGTACAACAGATTAGTTGCATTGTTTTTAAATTTTTTTTTTACATATTTGGAAAAACTGCATTAAATCAGACTTCGACTCAACCTATGTATTTGATGCAATATTATATAAAAAATGTTATTTTTTATCTTCTTTTAAGTGGATTTACAAATATGCAGATTTAAGGCCCTGGGATCCGCGAAATGATGTCAAACAATATGAATGGGACTATAAAGTATTAACTAAAACACGCCATCAAGCACCAATTGTTCGCACAGCTAGCATAGTAAGCGTAGATCCAAGACAATCATCAATGGTTATTATGAAGGCTAAACGTAAAAATAAATCTTCAAGACCACTAGCCAACAATGATCATAATAATTCGGATTCGAGTCAATCGCATGATGACTTTACTATATGTGATCAAAATGTTTCATCTCAAACTATAAGAAAGTAAGTTTCGAAAAGTATGAATATTTTTATAGCACGACATATTTAAAAAAATATGTGTGTATACATTTATACAGATGTTTGGAATGGCAAGAAACTCAATGTTTAACATATTAAATATATTTTTGTTTTTTATGTGATATCTAGTGATATCGTGAGACACGCAGTTAATTTCTCGCAATTCTGACGTGCGACTTCTATAGATTTTTTGTCATATAATCTCTCAATTATATGATTTTATTTCAGCAAAAAGTTTATATTGCATTATTTATTCATTTGAATATTCCTTAGCTGCCAGTTAGCATCTTCTGGACGTTTATAGTAGAACATTCACAATATACATCCAGATTTTTTACAATTGTCTATAGATTGTAAAAATTTAAATTTATGGTGCAAGGGTGCTTTCTTGTGGTTGTTGTGCAATTTTTCCACAAAAAAATATTCAAATGAATACTCTTAATTTTCCTTGAAAGAAACAAAAAATCTGATGTTTATATGACTAAAAACTAAAAGAAATTACTTTGGAATCATAATCAAGAAATCATAATCAATATTGGAGTCAGATTTAATAAAATCATCAAATCTTTTATATGTTTTTAGGCTAATGATCGCTGTAGATCAGGTGAATAAATCTTTAGAAGACCATAAACGACAATTGGTGTTAATCCATTCAAAATTGGAACGTTTGCAATATGCTCCTCATAATGTGAACACGCAAGGTCATTCATCATTGTTGAGAGCTCTGCCACAATCTTTGATGATAAGGGCGTTTGCTTATGCATTTGCAGCGCTATTAGTAAGCCTTTGCCTTAAATGGCTCTTATATTAGTTAACATGTGCAAAAATAATAATATAATTCTTATATAACTAAACAAATATATATATAAAATAGCTTTTTTAAGTCCAAACAAATATTTAAAATGCATATAAAAATATAATACATATATTTTTGCAATATTGCTAAGCTCTAGGTCATGACAATGGTATTTTGGAATTATTACTATTATTGAGCAATAATTTATATTATAAATATAATTTATATAATTGTTTTTAGTAAAAAACTAATAATTCTGTTATATAATTGGAGTTTGAAAACCCCGCAACATCAATCTTTGTAACAGGTATATATGTATTTTCTTGGAAATACTAAGAACTAAGAACTCTCTTGATCAAATCATCTTATAAACAAAAAAAAAAAACTAAATATAAATCATTTCAACTAATTGTACGGAAACGTGCAACAAACAGGAATACAATTTAAGCTTATAATACCTCTTTTATTTTTACAAGGGCTAATATATATGTATATACATATACAAACATTAAAATTATAAAAAATTTCTTCATGAAGCATATTTTCAAACATATTCTACTCATGTTCTTATTCCTTTTTATATTTATTTCAATATAGTTTTAAGGAAAATATATTTTTATTAATCATAAAAGTAAATAAAATTGATGTTGTCCCTTAATATTTAATTTTATATATAATTTCCTTACACAAAACTTTTTAATTAATCCTATAACATATAGATATTAAATTTATGTGATGACATATGCGGCATAAGACATTTTCTTTTCTAATAAGGAGAAAGAAGCAATTTCCGATATAAAAGTTTAAGCGATTTTAAGGAACTTTCTACAACTCATATGCTTTAGTAAACTACTTGAGAGCAAATATAAAATGTTTATGTCACAAATGCAATCGCGGAAATTTGGTAATATTTTAAAATTATAAATGCACTGCACTTTTTAAATATTTATAAATCAGCCTCCGTTTTTATAATAAACACTTCAAAGAAATAAATTGTTAAAACTTACGTATACGTACACATATGAGAAAAATATTTCCAAAAAATTAATGAAAGCTTTTGTGTATAAAAGGTTTTTATTTTATCAGTTTAAAAAAAAAAATATTCTTTAATAAATTATATTTCCATTTAACTCTATGCGTTTAATATTAAAAGATATGATGGATTTTTTTAGGACTCGTATCTCGCATAATATTTGCGATTCGCAAGATTTTTTGTGAGCTCAAGCTTCAAGAAGACTTTGAAGTGAACTAATGAATATAGACTAAATTCAACAACAAATAAACAAGAAAGTTATGAATAAATCAAACTAAATATGTTATCTTGTTATTTGCATCATAACTAACAACACATTCTTGAAACTATTTTGTAAAAGCAAAGTCATCTTTTTCTGCGTAAGGGATTTTAATAAACAATTGATATATTAAATATGGCAACTCGCAAGAAAAACATGGGAAAATTTCTCTGCTTCTTACTCTTATATTGCAGGTAAGCTCCTCCACAGAAATTCCTTATATTGAAGAACAGTTATACTCAATATTTTATTCTAAAACATGTTTTTGTATCAAATTGATATGTGTGTTTAATAAATGTTATAAGGCACGTTATACATTGTATGTATATATGTATAACGGTTACAAGTAAATGGACCTCATGTTTTCTTTTTGAAAATTGATTTTGTTGTGATTTACGCGTATTGCTTAACGCAAACAAGTCCCAAGCATATCGCATAACAAACAATGGTATGTGGTCTCCTACGAATTTCGTTAATTGAAGTATGAACCATTTCAAAGAATTCGTTTAAATTCAGAAACTTGTTCATGAAACGTCCAGTGCGCAAATAAGGATATAAACATTAAAAAGTTTCTCATTGACAAATAGTAATTGTAAAGAAAATACAGGAAATGGAAAGTAAAATTTTATTAATATTGTGTCAAAGGTTTACGGTTGCAAAACTAACTAAACTAATACACCTACCAAGTGAAAAGTTTCTTTCATAAACATATCCATATGTAATAACATTAACAGATTTTTATATATTTCTCAAACATATAAAACTTTATATAGAATCTTGTGAAAATGTAAATTTACAGTTGAGTCAGCCCATGCTTATTGTTTGAAAAGCAAGAATGAAGTTGTTTATCATACACACATTCTTCTTTTACTATTCTTTCGCGCATACCCATGCAAACATGTACATACATATATTAAAGTATTCAAGACTGCAACGGTATATTATGGAAAACATGCTGGCACAGTGAGAGCGCAAGAAACTAAATTAACATATTGATAACCTCTATATAACATTATACTCTCAACTGTTAAAGTAACTGTTACGAATGGCATCTCTGGTATGTACATAAGTACATATTATGTACATAACTGGTTCATGTCATATATAAAGTGAATTTTATAGTCTACTTAGCTAATGCCACATCCATGTTAAAAAGTTGACTTAAAATTTTCATATTTATTACTTCTTGGGTTTCCTTTTCCCATTCGTTCTACAAAGCTTCCTTTGAGAAATGACAAATGCATCCAAGAAGAGATTAGTCATATATTTGCGCGTCTGCTTTACGCATCGTATTTTTAGTGAAAATCTTTTTAATAAATTTAAGTTAATGTTGATAAAAAGTATTGAAAATAATTTAAATATGTATATAAAACATCATATTTGCTTGTAATCTAGTTCATTCTGATGTTTACATCGGTTTGCGCTTAGTGATTGTTACTGTATGAGTGTGTCTGTGTCCATCATAAGAAATTACCTTATAATTCAATTCAACAAGAATAATTAAAACTATCTGAATTTATAAGGAAATCATATGTTCTAATAATAATGATATCGGTTCAAATAAATAATTCAGTTCGCGTGGTTCTGCAAGTATGTGTCGGTCGTATTGAATGAAGTTCCGTCAGCGGAGCACCTCTTTTTAAATTTGAGGTTATATTCTTACATACTGTTGTGTGAGTGCATGCGAAATGCATAGCGGTATAAGTTAATTAATATAAAGAAAATTTTAAGAAATAATTGTAAATATAAATATAATATATAAATTTTAAAAAATCATAATAAAATATCTAATTTTTTTGATAATATTATCAATTATATCATTAAATCCGCTCGCGCAGCGATAGTTATTGTTCTGCAAGTGTACGTCGCTTATCATAATAAAATCTCCGGTCTGCCGATAGTGTTAAATTCTGATTTAAGACTAAATTGTATGGTATAGAAGTGTTTAGCGATATTTATTATCTATAATTAATGACTACCAATGTATCCTCTAACACAGTCATCTACAACATATAAAATCAATGAAAAACGCATCTTAAACAGGTAAGTTTGAATATTCTTAACCTACATCTCAATATCATCTTCGGAAAGACAAATTTCAGTTAAGTGAAAAATTATATTTTCCCCTAAGAAATTTTTCACTGTCTACATTAACGATTGGTTTGTGCACTAATACCATGTTAGTTAGTTTGATTAGTCTTTTAACAAATATTTCTATTTTATATGCATATTTCTACTTGAATAAACCCTCAATTCAAAATTATGAATTTTGTACAAAAACAATTTTGTTTTAATCGTTTGCATTAATTCAAAAATAATACACTGTACGCTTTAACGCGTTGTAAGCACCTGCCATATAATTTGGAATCATTGTTATTGTATGCGACAAGTTACATAGCATTAAGCGTAAGACGCTTGCCGCAGAAAGTACTTTTTTGTATGCGACGCACTAACTTAATCAAAACTGTAATTGATAATTTATAAGATTGGAAATATATATGTATATTGGGTTTCCAAAAGTGTTTTACTTAATAAACACAAATTTTTCATTAATCTTTAGTGGTTATCATTTTTTGCGAATATACTTATTTTAGTTGAGGGGTCATATGTGGTAGAAGGCATGTGCTGTCAAGTTTCGCGTTGTATACTGCAGGCAATTTGAAATAATAAAATATCTTCGTTTATGTTGTAAACATACTTTATTTTTAAACGTTTATTGTAATTTTTTATATACTTTTTATATTTTTAAGTACATTCTCAATTATTGTTGTTGTTTTTCAAAATATTCAACGTATAAAAAATCATTACAAAAAGAAATTATACATGATAAAATAGTTTATTTATATTTATTTCTTCCATAGTTTTAATTTTTCAATAATTTTATATATATTTAATATTTTTGTTCAATTTTCTCTGATGTATATAATGGTATGATTTTCGGCATAATTCTATGCAATAGTAGTTGCAGTACGAGTTACTAGCAAATGTACGTTAAGAATAAATTTAAAATTAAATATTTTTTTAAAAAGAAATGAAGGTTGATAAAAAAAAAACATTGCTTATTTGAAAAATGTAGGAAAAACTACCTAAAATATTAGTCATAAAAAGATATTTTTAAAGAAAACGTTATATCAAAGCAAAGTTTAAAACATATTTAACTTAATAAGTTCATATAAAGGACTAATATAATGATAATGGGACAGCAGCAAAGTAAAAGAAGAAAAGTAATGTTTAACACCCTGTATTTCATTTTAATAGTATTAATATAATTTATTATTACACAAGAGAGCAATTTTTGAATTAACTCCTTCAGAGTTTCTTATGTGTGTGTGTGTACGTGTATGCATGTTTGCTTTATAGAGTATGGCTGTACAGCAGTTTGTGTCTTTAAATAGAGAAGGACCTTCTTGTATGTATATGTAAATGTATACCCTAGATAGTGTTTTCAGTTTTTATTTTATCTCTAAGGGAGAGAGGAAAGAGATTTAGTTTAACGAACATCAAAATTCTAAGCCTTTAATTTAGTTTTTAGTTTTAACGAATTTCTAAGAAATTCTCTAAAGAAAAAACAGTAACCACTATTTTACTAACAACATAATAATTAGTTTATCTTTTGCTGTTGCTTTAGTTCTAAGGATGTAGTAGTATAGCAATAGTTATTTATGTTAATGTATGTACTTCACTAAGAGTTGGCGGGTTAGCGAAAATTTGTGACATCAAATAGTTTAGTTTATCAAAATTACTAGTCGATGCAATTGGAAATAAAGATCAATATTACATATGTATACATAAATATTTATATTATATTATACTTTTTCGATGACTTAAATCAAATAGTAAAATTTTTGCACGCAATTTACGTCAGATTTTTTATTTACAAATAGATTTCCAACTTCGACATAACCCATCTAAACAATTATAAAAAGCAAGTAGTTAATAAATGAATGCTTTGAATCAATATACTTTATACGAACCCCCGCCTCCAGTATCCTTAGCGCAAATACATATATATGTAAGTTTCATAGGCGTGTCAAGTTAGATAAGTGTGTGATTGAATGAGATGTTATTGTGTTTCTGTGAAATTAAAGAATTTTTTTAGTATGATTCTTCTCCTTTGACTCTGCCTCAGCCAGTGTGAATACGTACATGATTTGTAAGTGTACTTTTTTGTCTAAATTGTTTAGGACAATAGGAACAAGCATAGGGTTTTTCACCCGTATGAATTTTCATATGATTATTTAGTGTGGACAATTGTCTGAAATGACTTTCGCAAACTTTACATTTGTATGGTTTTTCACCAGTATGAGTTTTCAAGTGATTTGTGAGTGTGCTCTGCTGAGAGAATGTCCTACGACATACACTGCACATAAATGGACGATCTGGGCAACTGTTGCGTAAACAGTGGGCTACAACTCCAGTATTGTTACTATTGTTATTACTATTATTATTATTATTGATGTTGCTGTTGTTGTTGTTAATGTTGTTGACGTTAACGTGATTGTTATGATTGTTTGACGAGGCAAATTGCTCCTTCGTGCTAAGAGTGCTAACTGTTGTATTGCTGTCTAGAAAGTGTAGCAAAGGATGATGTTCTACTTGCGGCTGTATTTGTAAATGTCCAGAGGCTGTTGGCGTTACCATTATTGTGGCTGCTGCTAATGGGATATTGTTATTGCCAACAATTTGGTGATGAGGATGATGATGATTTCCTCCTTGACCCCCCAATCCTCCTCCTGCTGCTGATACGTGTACGTGAGATGGTATTATAGTTGTCATTGGTGGTATGATGATGGTTAGCGTGTAAAAATTTAAAATAAAGGTTTTTGTTAAGCGTAAATAATGTTCAATGTTACTTCTTCACTCAGTTGAAGGGCGACAAAACAAGCGCCTCACCTGTGGCTGCTATTGTTGAATTTGTTGTTATGGTGGCCACTTGATTGGCGTGAGTCTTCATGTGATTGTTAAGTGTACTTTGTTGGCGGAAGGACATGCAACAGTAAGCACAAGCATAGGGCTTATCACTCGAATGTATCTTCTTATGATTCGCCAAAGTTGCCAATTGACTAAATGATTTTTCGCATGTATCGCATTTATAAGGTTTTGGATCAATATGCGCACGTTCATGGTTATGCAGGGTACTTAATTGTGGGAAACGTTTTTGACAGATTTTACACTGATACGGCTTGACCAACTCATCGGCTTGTGGGGAATTGTAACTGCCTGTGTAAAGGCTTTTTGTTATATTTTGTCTTTGCTGTGGTGTATATGTTACAATTGTACCTTGTCCGTGTTGCTGCTGGTGTTGCTGCTGTTGTTGTTGCATCTGCTGCTGATGTATTATTTGAGCCTGAGCGGCAGCAGCTGCTGCTGAATGTACAATCGACTTTGAGTTTCCTTTACGTTGAGTACCCTGCGTTTGTTGCGTCTGATAGTTTAATATTGAACTTGGCGTTTGATTCGATTCTGCAAGAGAAGCAAACACTAAAAAGAAGAAGAGATAGGTTATTTATGTTTTTATGATATATAAGTTAATTAAATGAAACGAATATAATATCTCCAATAAATAGTTCAATATTTGTAGAATAACTTTTCGTTTGAAATAAGAACATATCTAAGATTTAGCTTTTGTTTGCATGCAAATGAAGACAATAAATAACAAGATATTGTGTTGGTGTAATATACCGATTTTTAATGCTTTTTTTCCAAATTTATCAGAAATTATCGAATAGACAACCATAATTTATATAAACTAAGTTCTTAAATAAAAATAATTTGATAACTGAAATACATGAGTGAGTTTGAATTTGCCTCCCAAAAAATGAAGACCATTTAGTTTTTATATGGCACTTTTAAGCGTAGGTTTTAATCATTATTAATAACTATGAGCATTAGATGATACTACTGTTAAGCACTGAAGAATTTTCGGAAGCACATCGCTTTACTATAAATCCGTTTTTGTAAATATGAGATTGCTGCATACGACAATTCCATTAATAACGCCTGTTTTTCTGTAAAAATCGGATCCACTGTGTTTGTTCACGCACACAGAGATTACTTTTGAATTTATATTTAAAGCAAAATTAGCTTATATATTCTCTAACTAGGACGAATTCTGAACAACCGAACGTACCATTGTTAATATATTCAGACTTACAACCAGATATGAGATATTGTTAACAGGTATCCAATCCTTTAATATGACTGACGACTCGACTTATGCCTTCAGATAAGAAGTAGCAACGGAGTTAACCATAAGGACTCTAATTCTTTAGTTATCTGAGATGTAGAAGTTAAGCACTGCGTGTGAGACTCAAAGCTCTTGAAAGAGAGCAATCGATCAGCGGTATATATATATATATATATATATATATATATATATATCCATATATATATATATATATATATATATATATATATATATCCATATATATATATATATATATATATATATATATATATATATATACATGTATGTATAAAACTAAAAAGCGTAAGTTTGCTAGTTGTTTATTTACAAATGGAAAAGTCATATGCAATGTAAAAATATGTAATTTTATTTATAAAATATATTATTTTAAAAGCTAAAATGTACAGCATTCATTGTAGAAATAACATAAGCAAAAATATTATAATTAACACTTCGAAGTATTGAATAGTAAGAGTATCAAGTATGTATGTGGTTTTTATTTCGGTTATTTTGTAGAGTAAGGACAATTTATATGCACGGGAATTCGTTACATTTTGTAATAGCTTAACTTTAAATTATTTTTTATTTAGAATTAAGCTTTATATTTATTGGGATCCTTTACGATAAGTTCATAATCGATCATTAA